>JAAOAG010000177.1:0-130458 GCA_013186755.1 Fusarium begoniae
ACTAGGTTTTTAGTTAAATAAAGCTTTATTAAGCTATAAAGGTTTTAAATATAAAGCTTATAAGAAGCATAACTGCTATTATCGGGGGCAATAACGCCGATAAAGTCTGGTTCACTCAGACCATAGCCATACTCACTGCTGTGCTGGGCATCCCGGTCAGTCAGGGGGCGGATCTCTGGGGTCGAAAAGTCTTCCTGGTCTATCTCACAGCATTTGGGTCCATCGGCGGCATTATCGTTGCGAAAGCCAGTAGCATGAACATGGCCATCGCAGGCTTTACCATCACCGGCATATCCTACGGAGCTCAGCCACTTCTCCTTGCCGTCACCTCCGAGGTTCTGGCCCGCAAGTATCGGCCCTGGGCCCAGGCTTCCATCAACGTCGCGTCTGCCTTTGGAGCTATCACTGGTCTTCTCGTTGGCGGGGCCTGGACACGGAACGATCCTGCAAACTTCCGGAATTATTGGTACTTGGTTACTGGCATCTATGCCTTCACCGCTGTCGTCTGCCAGCTTTTGTACAACCCGCCACCAAGACCACTCCAGCTCCAACTGCCAACGAGGGACAAGGTCGGTCGACTAGATTGGGTTGGTTATGCTTTGCTCGCACCATCGTTGGTGCTTATCTGCATGGCCCTTACCTGGTCCCAAAACCCATACGAATGGACGGATCCCCATGTTCTAGCACCATTCTTGGTCGGTGTATCCTTGGCCGCTATTCTTATCTTGTATGAGATCTACGGAGTTAGGGATGGAATGTTCCATCACGATCTCTTTCACCACCGTAACTTCCCGATCGCCCTGGGATGTATATTCGCTGAAGGGCTCATCTTCTTCTGCGCCAACGGTTACTTTGCTTTTGAAGTTAGCATCCTCTTTGCCACCGATACCCTCTTGACTGGAGTTCACTATGCCATCGGCTTCATGTCGTTTGCTGTGTTTTCCCTTGCGGCGGGTCTCTGGTGCTCAAGGACTCGCACCGTCCGGCTTCCTTCTGCTGCAGCCTTTGCATTCTTCATGTTGTTTTGCATCTTGATGGCAACGGTGAGCCGTCCGAGAACAACAGTCACTCAGATTTGGGGATTCCCTGTCTTCCTAGGTGCTGGCTTGGGTATTTGCTTGACAGCTCTGGTCACTGCGGCGCATTTCGCGACACCTCATGAGCTTGTTGCGATAACGTCTGGTCTCTTGATTTCTGTCCGGAGTCTGGGTGGATCGATTGGCTTAGCCCTCTTTAACGCTATATTTTCCAACGGTCTCTCAAAGATGGGGTCCAACATCGCCCACGCTGTCGTTCCCCTAGGCTTTCCAGCATCTGGGCTAACTGATCTTATCCCTGCACTCGTCAACCACGATGCCGAAGCTCTAGGGAAGATCCGAGAAGCATCGACAAACATTGTCGCTGCTGGGTACGGGGCCCTTGAGAAAACCTACCTCGTTGGCTTTCGTCATGTGTGGATCGCTGCTGGATGTTTTTCTTCTATTGCTGTGATTGGTGAGTCAAGATCTTCTTCTCCATGCGAATAGCAAATTCACTAACGATTACATTTTAGCATGTTTCTTTCTGCAGAATCCAACTGAAGAGTTTACCTCTCAAGTTGATGCCCCGGTCGACGTGGTTCAAAGCAGTGAAAAGAACGAGACTGTTTAGAATATTGAAGCTATACGAGGCAGTATTTGCGTGCACTCGTGATCACCATCAAAGCTCTTCAGAGTCGAAGATAGTACTTTATGTCACTCTTAATTTTCTGATAATGTACTCCTATTTACTCTTCATATTTGGCTATGTAACAACACATTTAAAAATGTAGCTCACGCTTCTGATGCGCTCAGTCATTTTGCACCATTAATTGATTGTGATTACCTTTTCTTATGACATTAATAATTGCTGTTTACATCAGACAACACACATAATCTAGATTCTGCTTGAAACATTGCATGTTCAATATCATCTTGTAATCGAGTAGTTAACTCGATTAAAAAAGACCTGTGTCTATACATAAGTGTGAAGAGAGAGATAGCTAACGAGTCGGGCAGCGTAAAAGGCTTTATGAGTAATAAAATAGCATTTCTCAAAGTCCAAGAGTAGAAAGAGTCAAATTACTAGAGATCTACTATACTCTTCATATCATCGGTATAAACCATGTCTTCTCTGTTTGATCCCTATTTCCAGTGTCATCATATTGTACAGTTTGCCTATTGTAGTCGACGGAGTCCGATGTATAAGCCCGAGATGGCAAGCATGCCCAATACAGCTCCGGTTCCCTTTATCATATAATCGACTTGGTCAAAGAATCCAATTCGTTCGCCTCGTGGCTCTGGTTTCAATGGTTTGACAAGATTCATGTAGCTAGCCCGGATAGTTGCAGTATTATCTGGCACTGAGGTAGCCTTGCCTGTGAACGTGTAGACTGGGACCGATAAACTAAAACGCAAGATGAACAAGGACGGCTGATGGAGCTCTGTTACAACAAGGTATCGATTAGCTTGGCTGACTTCAGTCGTGGTAAACAAGCGCTGGACATACCGGGTGTCGTGGGAGGGCAAATAGTCCCAACAGAGACAAGCCTGGCGGGCACCCAACGTCGAACAAAATCCAAGACTTCAGATCCGTGGGGCCCAAGGATAGAAAGTTGCTTTATCGGGATTGTCAGGTTGATCAAGGCATCAGTGACAGATTCCAACGACCGAACCGCCACCAGCAACACTGAGCCTTCTCGTTTCGATGATTCAACGCGCGACGCGAGACCAGTCCCCGGTTTGCCACCAATAAGTGCATCCAAGAGAACGCTGGATGTCGAGCATTCCAACTTTGATCGGACAATACCGGCTTCTTCCTGTCTCACGAAGACTACGTGAAGCCGATCCGAATATCCGAACTCAGACGCTCTTTCGATCTGGACTTTTATTTGGTCCCAAGACTTGCTACCAGGGGTGATGAGGGCTGCATTTAGGCCAGTGTTGACGGTATCAATAAATTGAACCTTGGGATCTGCGAGGATGGTAGAGTAATGATCGGTCGAGGCATCTAAGGTCATGACGTGGCGTGTCAGCATTCATGATTCATTCGGCTCGCCTACAACGTACGAGATTTGACTGACCTAAGATGAGAACTTTGTCGACCTTGTGGAGGTCTAGTTGCGGTAGCGCAAGAGACGTTGACAGAAAGGTGCTGTCCCGGTCGAGATACCTAGTCCACTCACGAGAGAGCAGTGAAGTAAAACGCTCGTTCTGTGAGTCCAGACAAACAACTGTGACATTGCCAGCAGCAAGTGATGCAGCGAGAGGGCTGATGACCCATCTCAGAGGATTCACATTGCCAGCGACAATTGCAACCCGTCCCAAAGGACGATATGCAACGTCCAGCCCACTAAGAGACAGTAGCGACATTGTAGCTCCATGGCCATCCTGGTCAAATCGGGAAATATGACCAGCAATGTCAGCAATCAAATAAGCAAATTCGTGCTCGTGAACATGGCTGGGAACGGCTGCGGGTCGGTTTCAAACGTCAACACTAGCCTTCTAATTATCAAGTGGAGGAGAGGACCATACAGGTTGACAACGTGGCGATGATATCGTCACGGTTGTTCATGAGGAGTTGATGGAGGCCATGAAGCTGCTTTAGTCCCCAACGCTTGTCCCCAGTCGTGTAGTTGCTGCGCCATGACAATTCTGCCAGTTCCAGCGCTTCAGCCAATTCGACCGCCATGGCCTACTATGGACGAGAGGATGTGGTTGAAAAAAAAGAAGGAATAGGTGGTTGCTTGCGGCTGGCAAGAAAATGATGGTAGAACTGTTCGTTAGGTACGGTCAAGGTCTTTTTTAGTTCACTTTTAGTGGGAGAGCTCTGTCGGCTGGAATATGCCAGGACTCTACCGTAGATTGCTCCGTCTCTTACCCCACACTCCTTGTCCACCCTCCAGAGTCTGAGTCGCTTCGGCCTTACCCCAGAGCTTCGGAGTAGCCCATGCGTGCGCGGGGTTCCGAATTGGCCCCTTCGGTACCCCAGGCTTCGCACCGACTTGTACTCATCGGACAAATTGCAGCAGGGATTGGCGATAACAGGCCCGTATATTACCATTGCTGCTCAATTAGCATATTGCAGCTGACTTCAGATCGGCTCTGCTCCATTTTGACGGTCCCTCACACAATAAATTAAACTAACCTTGCGACACAGTGCTTTCCGTTGTTTTCTCATCCTTCATCGTGCACCTACACTCCCTTCTCCTGCACCCAAAATGCCTGGTATCATCACTGAAGAGTCAGTTGTTCCAACTGCATTTTGGTCACACGGGTCTCCGCTTATGTGCTGCAAAGAATCTGCCTCCTCCGCTTACTAGTCTGAGGTAATGTATACCCGCCATGTCCCTCGCCAATGGCTTCGGGGATGCTCTTGCTGACCATAGACTTTTCAGTTCGGCAAAGAAGCCAAGAATTACGGTATCAGAGGCCTCATCTTCATTGGTGCGCATTGGGAAGAATTAGATGACCGAATTCGAGTGGCAACCAAGACCAAGCCCGAGGTTGTCCAGATGGACATGGTTCCTCGTTCATACTGGGAGAACTACCGTATCAATATCGATATCAAGTTGGCAGAACGAGTCGTGAAGCTTCTCGACGACGCTGGCTTTCCAGACGTTAGAGAGGATCCGACTTTTGACTGGCACGATGACACAATCACGCCCGTTCGTTGGATGTTTCCCGATGGCACTCCCCCTGCCACCGTGGTCAGCCTGAATGCTCGTTACAATCCCACCTTTCACGTCAAGATTGGCAAAGCTCTTAGTGCGCTCCGCAAAGAGGGCATTCTCATATGCGGCACGGGTGGAGCGGTGCATAATCTGTACCGCAACAATTGGTTTCCAGTGATCACAAGGGGTGACAATTTCCAAGCGGGCCGTAAACCTGCCGAATGGGCGCTGGAATTCGAGAAGTCAGTTAGCGATGTCATCGCAAATAATATGGTAGCTCACTGCTTTTCTTTATCGACACAAGCCCTAGTACTGACTTGAGATAGGGTCCCAACCTTGCTGGTGCCTTGACACGCTTGGCTCAGAGTCCTCGATACAAAGACGCACACCCTACTGATGACCACTTCTATCCTCTCCTCGTGATAGCAGGTGCGGCCACGGAAGATAATGTGTATGGTAGAAAGATGGCTCAGACGTGGGAACTCCAGCATATGTGTAATAATCAATTCGTCTGGGGAGATTGGCCGCAGGCAGGGGTATAAATACGGGAGATACAAAGGCTTGAGAACGTATATGAGTGTTATTATGTATGCTATCCTTTATTTATTTATCCTATCCTTTATTTATTTATGCTATCCTTTATTTATTTATATCAATGCTGATATGCCTGTATGAAGAGGATTCTGAGATCGTTCAATGAATACTGTGAGGAAAATATGAGTAGGGTACTCAAAGCCGAAAGCGGATCAGCCTCAGTCGATCACTCTTGATGAGATACAGAACACCAAAGTTTGGAGCTAAACTTTGCCTGCGCAAGGCAATTATTTACATAGTCAGTCCTGACAAACTCTGCAGTATTCACGTCAATTTAAGAAGAAACTGCCTGGACGCCGTTGTCTGATGTTACCTTCTTGTCCCATGAATCAAACGCTTAACCGTATCTTGATCTATGTCCAGGTCTTTCACAATTCCACCAGCCCCCCCTCAAGAATCATTCAGGCTTGGTGGAAGGCCATCGACACCTCTACCAAGATCTTCCCCGAGCTTCTTGTCGCCAAGGACCAAGCTCTGGCAGTCCTGCAACACGAAAGCCATACGGGCCCATTCCGACGAACTAGTATTACGCCATGCGTGCATCGTCCCCCGCTGAACAACAATGTCCCCTCAATGGACAAGCTGGGTCTCGCCAGAATCCAGCACCAGCTCAATCGATCCCTCCAGAACGATGCCGTAATCAAGACTCTGGGTTCTGTGCATCATGCAATCGAAGCCAGGGGCAAAGTCAACGATGCGGCACACGGTTCCATTCTTGTTGACGAGACCGAGCTTGCCTGATGCAAGGACCTCATCGTGTTTTTCGATGTCAACATCATTGTTGAGAGACGGTGGAAACTCCGACGTGGTGTAGGCGACATTGAAGGCCATCAGATTATCATCGTATGCCTGCCATTGTCCGGACCGTTTCTCCTGGACAATGGCCTTGCCCGTGGACTGATCGTGACCGGTGAGGTAGAAGTTGGGCTTTGGCAAAGCGTTGAGCTGCTCGGATTGATGCGCTGTTGGAGACATGATGGGTAGAGGTGATTGAGCGTCGGGTAGTAAAGTGACTACCGTGGTTGTATGGAAGAATTTCTGGTGCCTACGACGTGCTACTAGCAGCTGCTTCAATTACTTGGCTTCATTATATAATCTATGAGCCTTGGGTATAACCGCCCGAATGCCAAGTCTAATCCAGACCAACCGGATATCGCAGCTTTGTACCCCGCAGCAACCGACTCCATCGGCTCCCACCTTTCCCCGAAGGGCAATCCACTCAGAACGATGAGAACGTTGTTGATGGAGGGCTTAGTCACAGCCAACCTGGAATAAAAGTGCCATCGTGTTGCACATACCATTCCTCGTCTGGGCAGCCACATAACCGTTGACAATAGAGTGGCTACAATTTCTATCATCCGTCTATAAAATGTGCGCCAAAATACACATACCAAAAGACTCCCCGTTCAGCATACACAATATTCCCTTCGGAGTCATATCCACACCAGATAACAAATCCCCACGATGCGCTGCTGCAATAGGCAATCATGCCATAGATCTAGCCAAGCTCGCTGAAAGCTCACGTCTGGACCATCTCGAGCTCGGGCCATTTGCGCGGGATCTATTCTCAAAGGTAAGCAAGCAATAGATTTGGAACCCATATCGCCCTGCTTTACTAAGTATGCAATAGCCCTACTTGAACGACTTTGCCGCGCTTCCTCGCACCTCTCGCCAGGCTCTTCGCGAGAGTTTGATTAATGATATTACTCAAGGTAAAATACCCGAGCAATGTCTCGTTGACCTTAACAACGTAGTGATGCATCTGCCAATGCAGATCCAAGGCTTTTCTGACTTTTATTGTTCCCTGAAACATGTGCAAAACGTAAATATGATACCCGGATCTTAACAGAGGAGAAGCTATACTGACTGAAAAAGTGCTCCGAGACAATGGTAGCCGGCGCTTCCATCCCCGAAAATTGGTTCTACGCGCCTTCAGTGTATAATTCTCGTGTGTCGAGTGTTATAGCCTCAGGTCGCCCCGTCCAGAGGCCTTACGGGGTCTATTATGGAGATGATAGCAAGCCCACCTACGGCGCGTCCCGAGAGATTGACTATGAACTTGAGATGGGCTTCTTTGTGTCCAAGCCAGTCTCATATGGCTCTGTGATGAATATTAGCGACGTGGAAGAGCATATCTTTGGCTTTGTGTTATTGAATGATTGGTCCTTCAGAGATCTGCAGACATTTGAAATGAAGCCACTCGGTCCATTTCACGGCAAAGGTTAGTTTTACTCTATTTTCCTCTCACCTATCCGCAGTCATATCATCGTACTCAACTAACTCTAGGATCCTCATGATATTACAGGTTTTGGCACCTCAATTTCACCATGGATTGTCACTCTAGAAGCTCTGAAACCATTTCAATGTGCACCCAAATGGGAGCAAAAGCCTCCTCCATTTGACCACCTTAGGTGGACCAACCACCACGGAACATACGATATCAAGCTGGAGGTTGAACTGAACCGTAAGCGAAACACATTTCAGTCCAGTATCAAACTAACAGGCAATGGCAGGCAACGGTGAAAACTTTACCCTTGGCACCAGCAACCTTCGATATCTTTACTGGACGCCTTTCCAACAGCTCGCTCACCACGCCTCAGCCATGTGTGGGTTGCAAACTGGTGACCTTATAGGAACTGGCACAATCTCAGGGGACGTAAGTAATGAAGAAGAAAGTGATCACAAAGGAACTAAATATTAACTTATATCTCATTGAGCAGACTACAGATTCAGCAGGGCGGAAGCTTGAGCTAGGCTGCTTGTACGAAGCTACGAAGGCTAGAACGAAAGAGGCCGAGTTTCCCAACGGGTTCAAGATTAAGTATCTTGATGATGGAGATGAGGTTGTTCTGCGAGGCTATTGTGGCAATAATGACAGCGATGGTGTGTTCATAGGATTTGGCGAGTGTCGTGCTATACTTCTCCCTGCATTTGATAGAGTATAAAATGTAAGAGAAGATACATTAAAGCGGAAAGTGGAATATAAAGAAAACTTACATAATAGAACAAGTGCGGTATTGCTAGAGCAGAAACAGGAGGGCAAACTAGCTATATAGGTATTAGAGTTACGTTTTGCACTGTTCATAAGTACCCAAGCTCTTAAATTTCTTACTTATTAAGCATTCTTGCGCTATACTGCTTATTTAGAGTTATCTATCTCAGGCATCTTAGGTATCTTGGGTTATAAAGACTGCTGTAAATTGGGTCTTTGTGCTTGCTCAACCAACAATTTCACCTCGCTTAGACACAATGACAAGATGTTACATACGCTATAACAAGCTTGAGACAAGTCTCCCTAGCAGTCTCATATTAGGCTAGTGTCAAGCTTTGTTCTGGATTCTTCCGACATTAACCTCCGATGTATTCACCCGAGATTTCTATCTCGTATTCTTCCGGGTTGAGTTAGGTTCCGCAAGATCCCAAGGCAAGATAAGATATTTGCCACCATAATGTAGTGTACTTTCCACAAGTATAAAGAATGGTCTGAAACGATGCACTGTGCATTCAAATTGGAGAATACGTTGGAAATAATTATATCTTCATTTTGCAAATCTACACACAACGCGCAACCCATTTAATAAAACATCATGGACCTGGAATCCGCTCCGGTTATCGTCATAGGCGGCGGTATTATTGGTGCCTCAATTGCCTGGCACTTAGCCAGGGAGAAGAAAGATGTCATTCTTATTACAGAGACAATTGGCGGCGTAGCGACCCCCAAGTCATTCTGCTGGCTGAATGCAGCTGGTGCGACGCAGAAGTTCTACTACGATTTCCGACGTCGCTCTATGGCACGCTGGGCCGAGATGGGTAAAGAGCTACCCGATCTCCCGATTCACTGGGGTGGCGTCTTGGCTTGCGATCGAACTCCCGAAGAGCGCGAAGAGTTTTATGAGCGTCAGCGTCTCTGGGGTACAAGCATTAGGCGCATGGAAGCAGCCGAACTTGCTACACTCGAGTCACAGGTCGATGAGGCGCAGTTCTCTTTGATCAAATGGGGCCTCCACGTTCCTGAAGAGGGAACTATCGAAGCACACGCCGCCGCGGCGAAGCTCATCGCTCACGCCCAATCTTTAGGCACTAAAGTGCTCGAGGCTAAGGTTACTGGGTTCTTGAAGGACGACAAGGGCCGAGTCTCGAGTGTAGTAACGGACACTGAGCATGTGCATGCCAGCCACGTTGTTTTGGCCGCTGGTCTTGGAAGTGTTCCATTGTTAGTAACTGAGAACATCAGACTTCCTTTGAATGGTCAAGAGGGTCTCTTAGTGAATACCGCACCTACCGAAAAGCGATACCTCAACACATTGCTTCGCTTACCGGGCTTGCATATGCGCCAAACCCTCAATGGACGCATTGTCTTCGGCGCGTCCTTCGCTGGTGGACAGCCCGGCGATGACCCGCAGGCAACAGTAGACGATCTTTTCAGCCAGGTGCAAAAGGCGTTCAAGAATGGACATGAACTCAAGTTTAGCCATTACACTATTGGTGTGAGACCTGAGCCGGACGATGGATATCCCATCCTCGGTTCCTCGGGTTTGGAAGGGCTTGACCTGGCTGTGATGCACTCTGGTGTAACGAATGCCGCTCTGGTTGGTGAGCTCCTGGCTAAGAAGATTGTCTTCGGTGTTGAGGATCCAATGCTCGGGGACTATCGGTTGGATCGCTTTAAGAATGATGCAAAACTTTAGGTTGGGCGTATAACATAATTGGATGAGATAGTAATGGGACTGACACCTGTCAAATCGCTCATACAATTCCTCAAAATTCAACTCTAATCAAGCTGCTCCCGATTTTTATGTATTTAAGTCAAGTTTGCATAGAGTTGAATACCTTGGCGGCAGAGATAGCAAATTCACAAGGTAGGTAGATAAGTTTAGCCACACGACCGCTATGTTAGCATACAATGAATCTGCCGGTGTGCCACAGTACACGTCGGGATGTCTCTCGACAGGTTCCGAGCTCTGTTAGGCACATACTCTACTAGTTCGGCTTTGTCAGATGACCGCTCGGAAGAATACGACGGGTCAGTAGTGTCACCAACTACAACAGCAAATCTTCCCGCAGACATGAACAAGGTGTTCCGAATGGCCTATGCCGATGTAATCGATTAACATCCTCTAAGCTACACAGCCAAAAATCGTTGATACCAGTAGAGTAGCTGCAATGATCTCACTGTTCTCGCCAGAAAATTCTGGTTTTTGTGAGACAAGACTAGCACCCAAGTTAAACTTGCTTTTCTCATTACGGATTGATCTGCGTCGTAAAATCGCCAATAAAGCCTTCCAAAAGCCCATCAACTCCTTCCAGAATTCCAGCATTTGCCATATCATTCATCCAATGCCCCCATGTATCCTGGCTCTGATCCCCAGTTTCAGCTTCACTTGGAAGAAGCAACGATGTCTGTTCAGTGCGGTTCTTTTTGAACACCATTGCGATGACACGACTCGCTAGAGCCTCGAACGTATCACGATATGGGGCAGCAGCTTGCCAGCCCTCGGCAATCGCTACCAACACCATTGTGCAATCTGTACAAGTCTTACTGACATCTTCTGGTCGTATCGACTCCCATGCTGCCGGTGATGTCCATAAGCAGTGTAGATAGGTCAATCCGGCCAAGAACAGACAGTGCAGAGTGCCCCATGTGTACCTTGTAGAAGTTCCTATGTATAATCGACGATAGGTTTGACATATGCTTCTCGACGCTTCGATGCAGTCTTCAAAGACCTTGCTAAGCGACTCTTTATACTCTCTAAGTTGACTTCTGTAGAGTAGAAGTATTGTGTGGCTGTAGTTTGTTTCATACCATGCTCTTTTGGCAAAGATAGACAAGTCGTCATTTACATGGGGACGTGCTTCTGGAGCATTTGCCAACCACGTGTCCAGGTCTACCCGTAGTTGTTCGATTCGAGCATGGTATGTGTGATCTTCAATGCTTAGGCGTACGGTGTCTGAAAGTAGTGACGTATGTATACGCGCCCAGATGTAACGTAGCTTAAAGACGTGAATGGCGGTAGACACCCCTTTTGGTGGCTGGCTTGAATATTCTCTTGGCAACTCTACAATGCCGGCCTCGGTAATAACAGAGTCATCCAGATCTAATGGGAACTATAGATTAAGTATCAGCATGAAGAGATAATGATCTATTGGTGATTAGGGATCTCATACCTCAGCATCAATTTCTTGAGGTGGAATACCTAAGGGTCGCCCCAGCCGGACCGCCACGGTACAGTCTATCCCTTGAGCGACCCAGAAGACCCTCTTTCGCATCTCTTGTTGGATTATGTTCGCTACTGGTGCAAACTGCTTAACTGCGCGATGATACCCCAATTCGATGCACTGCCGCAGTGCCAGCCCAGAGATTTTCCTAAAGCGGAATCAGCATTATCACAGCTGGAATACTTGGGCATTTATACCATAGGGATGGGCCTTCAAGGGAGCGGAGAGAGTACATAGCGTAGCACAGTAGAGCTTGAATGGATTCAATGTTGTCCTTGGACAGTACATCGGCATATAGCTGGGCAGAGATGTAGAGTTGCTATAGGGAAGCAAATTAACCACTGCTTAACGGAACTGGTGGAGGGGGAGCATGACTTACGCCAGCTAAGGATTGAGTGCTTGGTGTAAGTAGCGCAGCGACGGCATATACCTGGATCGTGAGATATTTTTAGTGCTATAATCCAACGGTTCACCACGGACAAGAGGCTACAACCCACCATATTGAGAAAGAATAACGGCGTAAAAGAGAACCCAGTCTCACTAAAGTCCAATGACGAGTCATAGAGCATTGTCTCCCAAGTTCTAAAAGTCGGTTCATGTAGGAATGGATACTGGGGATGGATATACTTAAAGTACGCCCCGCTCAGCTTAACAGCGACGTCATAGTCTGGTAGCAAGCACGGAGACGGCGAGCTACGCCTATCGCTGAGGTGAGCTAGCGTAGGCGCAGTGGGGAGATTACTACTGAGAGAAAGGTTGATGATGCGAGAGAATGCAAAGGAAGATGATGAGCCAAGATACTGCGGCTCTATCTGCGTAGTACGAAAGTCCAGCATACCCACTCTAGAAGACAAGTCGCTGGTCCCATCTCGTTCATCAGGTGTACAAGGGATCGACGACGTGCTCTCGCCGTTGCTTGCTGCAGCTGGCGTGGATTGGGGCGGAGTGATGTGATCGTTGCTCGGGAGGCCGGCGACGCGTCCCTCGAGCATCTCAAGATAGTTTCGAGGTCGTGACTTTTTGGACTGTGGATCCAGGACCAGGCAAGCTGTTGTCATCAGTCAGCTTCTCTATGATCGCTTGGTTACGTGGAAACGCTCACTTATTCCCAGCCGCTCGCAGTTGCCACAAGAAGGGGTTCTATCATCGCACTACGGCTGTTCAGCATCATCATAGCTATCATCAGTGCCAACTGCAGTCGAGCTACCTTGAGTTTCTTTTCCTTGCAGTGGAGGCAAGCCTGGTGTGCTCTACTGCCTGGGACACGGCGTCGCCTGAAAGCCCCAGGCCGCCGACTTCTGTTTGCGATCTGCTGCATTTCAATCCAGGCCTCACGTTTTGGAACGAACTTGTTTAGTCTAACATTTGAGAAGGGGTTGATGACCGAAGCTGGGGCTGAGTGTTAATCCGGAGGCTTCCGGACAATGGCTACTAGTTCGTCGCTTCCGATTGGCGCTCGTATTCTTCCGGTTCTCCTCCGGTAGCGTATGGCTCACCCGACAGTGGTTATTTTGCGATTAGGGTATCCAACAACCAAAGAGGTTGGACATGAGCTGGATAAGATAACAGTACTGAGTATCATGGTATAATAGATCTTCATGGTCCCTCGCATGTTCACTCCATTTCCTTCAACCCACTCATTAGCATTGCTTCACACCTCGCAAACCATGGCCATCACCAGAATCTTTACTGAATCAGTTCTCGGACGATATGTTCAAACCATCAAGGCAACTCCACGGGACCTAATCGCCAATCGAACTCTGCTTTTCTCCTGTGCAGTCTATGCTCTGGCTGGCCTTCCAACAAGTGAGTAGTGCAGTCTTGTTGTGTTTCTTCCGTATTGATGGGACTAACAACATAAAGCCTGGGACCAGGGATCATCTTCCGTCGTTCCGTCGCTGCCAGGCTTCCAAAAACAGTTTAACATCGAATCAGGTGCCAAAGCCAGCGATATTCAAAACTTCATTTCGATTATTTACATCGGATATGCTGTTGGCGCGGCGTTATCCTTCTTTATCAACGACCGCATTGGCCGTCGCTGGTCGTTTCGTTTGTACGCGGCTATCTGGATCGTCGGCCAAGTTATCGCGACTCTTGCACCTGGCTGGTCTACCTTATATACAGCACGGATCATTTCCGGTATTGGCATTGGCTCCCTGAGTGTCACTGGACCAATGTCAATCGTCGAACTCGCACCCACCGAGATCAGGGGCCTGCTTACAGCTTGGTACACAGTTGTAATGGGGATCGCCCTTTTCACCTCACTTTTCTCCGTCTATGGAATTTTCTTACATATGCCCTCCGACAAACTGCAATACCAGATAGTCTGGTTTTCACCTGCTATCTTCATGGCTTTGGGTATTGTTGCGAGCTTCTTTGTTAGCGAATCTCCTCGATGGCTCATGATGGTTGGGAAGCGAGAAGAAGCTGCCACTGTACTGATGGACCTACGACGTCTGCCAGCGGACCACCCTCGCCTACAAGGAGAAATCAAAGACATCGAAGATTCTGTCGCTGGAATGGGATCTAGCTTCACCGCAATAGTTAAGGAGACGTTCACTGTCTCCTCTAATCTACGCCGCCTCCAACAGTCCCTACTTACCTATGCCCTGGCTCAACTCTCAGGTGCCAACTCAGTCACATCATATTTTATACCGATCATGAGTATCATGGGCATCGGAGGAGGTACATCTGAGAGCATGTTCTTGAGCGGCATGTATGGCTTCTCCAAGTTCGTTTTCAGTCTCATCGCATCTTTCTTCTTTATTGATGCACTTGGAAGACGCCGGTCTCTGTTTATCGGTATAACACTTCAGCTTATCTCGCACGTCTACATCGGGGTATTTATCAAATACCATCAGGAAGGTCATGTATCCTCCTCAGCGTCTCGGGCAGCCATTGCGGCTGTCTTCTTCCACGCTTTTGGATATGCTGTTGGTAGGTCTCCCAATCACCGCCTCCCAGGATGCTAGTTATTGACTGTGTTTTGTAGGTCTATTTGTGCTTCCTTACATCTTTGGAGGAGAACTCTGGCCTAACCGTCTTCGCTCTTTCGGTGGAGCTGTTAGCCAGACCTTCCACTGGCTCTTCATTTACGCCGTCAAGTATAGCATCCCCTCACTTCTCAAGACAACCGATAACTGGGGAGCATTCCTCTTCTTTGCTGGTTGGTGCTTCCTTGCGTTGGTGTACGTTTTCTTCATGGTTCCAGAGATCTCGGGCCTGAGCGTGGAGGAAATCGATTATCTATTCAAGGGTTCTTGGTTCAATGCTTATAAGCGTGTTCGCCGACATCCTGTTATTGACAGCGTTGAGGCTGGAAAGAGCAAGCTCTCTAAGGAATAATTACAGATTATGTACTTAGTTTATTTCTAGAAAGGGCTCGATCCTGAAGTTAAGTTTACTATCCATCCTACAGATAGTGATGTCTATAAGGGTCCCTTAGACTAGCTGCTTCGATCCTGCTTTTATTGAGTCTTAAAATAGCCTTCTCAACCGAGTGTGTAAAGTCACCTAGCTTAGGCCATCCAGCTGCTTCGCCTGCACAGGCTCGTTAGGTCCAGCAATAAGAACCTTCACTACTTGCCCCTCTTTGACCTTCTTAAAAGCTTCTTTCGCCTGATCAAAATCCACCACATCACTAATAAGCTTTTTCACCGGAACTCGACCGCTCGAGACAAGCTCAATAGCCAATTCGGAGTCCCCGGGCCCGTACCGGAAGCTGCCCTTTACTGTCACCTCCTTTTGACACATTGCCATGATAGGAAAGGTGATATCTGCCTTACCCATACCACGACTGGTTCTATCACTAGTATCGTGGACTGGGAAATGGCCGGCTTTTGGCCTGAGTGGTGGGAGTACAGAAAGGCATTATTCGGGTCTCGGTCTCGTGAACCTTGAAATGGGATCGTGAAGCAAATCATGGCGGCGTACGATGCCGAAACTGAGGTTGACATGGATCTTGAATTGTTCTGAACGAAGCCCATAGCTTCTTGTCGGTCTCTCATCTCGGCGTCAACCATTCGGGATAGTCGTGCTTCGACGTTACAACTCAGCATTACAGTTGAGGCTGGTGGCTTAGAGCTTAAAACAACATCAAGCACTTAGCAATATCTCAGCTCAGCTAACGCCGACCTCCTATCGAACCGATGACAAACACCTACGCTTATATGCCAAGAAAAAACGAATAACAGTATGTACTGTCTCAAAGACGAACTTCATATGTCAATTGGAAAACACAAGCAAACGTGAACAATTTCCTAATCAAGACAATTAACTCCAATCCTAGTCACCCCAGCCTATTTCCACAGCCCCTCAACTGCGTATTTAAAAGTCAAGGAAGCTTCAAAATGACAGCCCAAAGGTCAATACACATCATCAATGTCCTCAGTGCCCCCACGCGCCCCCAGTATCACGGAAAACCTCCTCCCACCACTCCTGGTTCGGCCCCTTTGGCGCCTTCTTCGTATGTCTACAGATATCCCCAAGCTTCAGCTTATCCAACCTCCCAAACGCGTTATCAACCATCTGTCTTGGGTACCTACTCTCATACTCCGCCGAAACACCCCAGTACCGAACCCTCCCACTATCTGTCTTGACCGTCGCGAGAGGATCTTCAGGCTCACCCTTCTTCTGGATCTGGATCTTGAGAAGTTCTCGAAGGTGATGGTAGTACCATGGTTTGTCCCACCATGTGGACCGCCGTCTCTTTAGCCCGTGCATGCCGTTGTGGTGAAGAATAACGGGGACGGTCTCGAGGAAGAAGTCGGCGTAGAGGGACATGTTGTTCCAGTCTGCGTCTGGCTGGATGAGCTCCAGTGGGTTCTCTGCATTCTTGATATCCTCTGGTAGACCCTTCAATCGCGTGGGTGAGATACCCAAGTCAGCGGAGTATTCATCGATGAGCTTCTGATCGCCTAGTGTGACAAAAGCACCGTGATCTCGACCCTCGTCATCCTGCGTCCACTGAGTCTGCATCGATATCTGTTGACCGTAGTCAAGACCAATACCATACTCCAGTTTCTTGTCCAGCATGTCTCTCATGCCACGTCTAGGCCGTCCCTTTTCTCTCTGGAATTTCCGAAAGATCTCCTGCTCAACAACGACTTCACCTGTAAGGGCTTGCTCACTGTGCATCTTGATTCCCTCTCCGATACCAGCCTCCATGGTAAAGAGCGATCTACGAAAAAGGCGGCGCATGTCGCCAGCAGGTCCAATGTAGACACCACCATTGATCCATCGCGGCCTATTTGTCTGCCAATGCTCCCCATCTTTCTCTGTATCGGGGCCATAGAGATCCTTCCGCTCTGGGCTTTCAGGCCACTTCTCGCATTGGATGTTGATGCCCTTGTCTGCCAGGCCAGAGTAGCACTTCTTGCCAGTGGCCACGAGGATAGTTTGCTGCATTGGCATTTTCCCCTTCTTGTTCCACTGCTTGCGCAACCGCTCATTAGCCTCCTTGTTTATCCTATGATATCGCTCGAGCATGATCTGTGCGGGTAATTGAAACCAGACGTCGTGGCCGTCGACCATGAGTATGATATCATCTTCACTCAATCTCTCAGACGGATGCGCATCAGGATGCAGAACTGCATCGAGATAGTCGACAATGCCAGGAATTTTGGGCAAGTTGTGGCCTCCGTTCCAATGAGAAATGAGTCGGTGATCAATTCCCCAGTTGATGATGACGGGACTGGGGTAGCCGAGCGCAAGGGCAGTGACGACCGTTTTGCAGAGATCGGGGCTTGGAGACGTGGCGGGTACGACGAGGGCGAATTTACGGTCCTCGTCACGATATTTGTGACGGTGATGCGACCAACTCGAGCTGTCCGTTTCCCAACTCCAGGGACTCAGAATAATGAGTGATAAAGCGGAAATAATGAACGCGACGGCGGCGATATGAGCTCTTGGAATTTTTCGGACATTGGAGACGTCTGGGAGGTTCTGCAGGCTGGGGTGATTCAGAACCTGGACGACAATTGGGAGTGCTAAGAGTGTTGACAGTGTCGGTATCGCAGGAAGCGATGGGAGCTTTTCAGCTCCCGGGATTTCCAACTTATTACTCATAGCGAAAGTTGAAACTCAATTGAGCATTCAGAAAAGAGGAGCGCGGTGGCTCCAGCCAGCCTTATGTTTTATGAACATTTTGGCGGGAAATAACACGTACATGCCTTGCATTCAAGGGAAGGGCAGCGAAAAGGGGGCGAAATTCCAATTCATTGCTGGCACAATTGGTGGCGTTTTCTTAGCTATTTATAATCAGATATCACAGGCTGTTGGTGATTGTGTCTCACCTGGAGTCTCAGGGTGCGATAGGGATTGCAATCTGGAGACTCTGGAGTGGTATTTGTTTGTGCAAGGGACTATTTAAGGCGTCGCCTAGACGCGTGCTACTGGCTTGGCAGGGATTTGTCTTAG
Source organism: Fusarium begoniae (assembly GCA_013186755.1). Classification (NCBI taxonomy): domain Eukaryota; kingdom Fungi; phylum Ascomycota; class Sordariomycetes; order Hypocreales; family Nectriaceae; genus Fusarium; species Fusarium begoniae. The sequence continues at coordinate 17,918 of JAAOAG010000177.1, forward strand.
ACGTGAGGTCCGAGCGGGGATAAGATTCCGATGGCAAAACCAGATTCACCCACATTTCAGTTGGACTACCCTGCAGTTCTCGGTCTTTCTCATAACATAACTCTTTTGACAATGGACGAAAATGGCTTAATGTAAAGAAAGTCATTGTCTCATACTCTATTTACCTTAATGGCTCATCGTAATAACTGTAATTTTCTCTTGACATGATCATGGCTAGGTATTCACCGTGAGTTGTTACGAAGATTGGATCACTCATGTGCGACAAGTGTTTATGCACAGGTCCGACACCCCCGGTTTGCATTTTCCTCATGCTTTTGGTGGACTACCAATCAAGACCTCTAGATGTAAAAACTACGTTATAATTTAAATAAGGAGGCCATTGATCTTATTTGTAATCTAACTATATAACATCTGTTATTTTTGAGTATGGAGCAAAGTGTCTACAGATTCCGCGGACGGAATGGTGACCTATCACGGTGGCGCATAGAGCGCTCATACTAGCATTATGTGAGTAATACGGGAAAGGCTATGGGCAGCGCCACAGAATACATTAAGATGTGTAACAAGGGGCGAGTATTATAGAAAGTATTACAATAGATAGCTGGGAGATAGTAATAGAATAAATTCCACATCAATCTGCAGTCAATGCTTCCATAAGAAAATTCTCGAGTTAGTGGCCTTATCAAAGTATTATCAGCCCGGCGGTTTCCGAATTGAGCCAAGCGCCTCACCTGAAGACTAACTCTAGGCTACAGTGGCTTAGACCAGCGAACCACCAATCAATCACGACCATAGCTTCTAGTCATCCAATCTCCCCTAAATCCATCGCGTACTTGATAATCACGCGAATTCTCGTCTGAAATATCTTCAATTCTTTTCAGATCATCCTATCGCTGTGCAATCTCAGTCAAAATGCCAACGAGAAGGAGTGCCAGGATTCGCAACATTGACCTGGGCGTCACTGCTAAAGCAGCTGAACCTGCACCTGAGCCACAAAAGAGGAAGCGCAAAGCCCCGGACCAAGACAAGAAAGATGAGCCGACAACGGAAGGGAAGAAAGTGCCGGTGAAGAAGGCAAAAACGATAACATCAGCCGTTAGCAAGCCAAAGTCCAAGGCCAATGCCATAGCCGAGACTGAGACTCTGAACGACACGGCCCCAGTTCCGGACGATGTCTTGTCAGTCTTGCCAGCCGAGATACTCCAACAGATCCTCGAAAGCGTCAGTCTGCACCAATTCAAGCGCACACTCGCAAGCACTGACAAGCTCAGGTCAATGACCCAAAAAGCATGATCAAGATGGCCTGTACCTCCAAGCGATATTATGCTGTCGTAATGGCCATCATCCATAAACGCATCTCCGTCTCAACCTACTTCTGGGCTCACATTCCCCACGTCATCCGTCGAATCGAACCTCATCTAAGTATAGCTCAGAAGAAACAGCTCAAGAGGGAGGGCCAGTACAAAGGTCAACAAGACAAGTTCTCAGCTCTCCTTGATCCGAATGCAGTGCCTTCTTGTGCCAGCAATGTCCGGCAGATGATCATTGGAAAGATTGACCCCGGCAAGAGGCACAAGCCGTTTTTGCTGAGGTATTTCGAAGAGGTTTTGAAAAACCTCCATAACTTGGAAGTCTTTGATGCTAAGGACCTAACTAAGTAAGTAAATCCCTGCTTGGCGGGCGGCCATATACTAACGGTATTGAAGTTTGATGGCGGAGGGCCTTTCTAAAATGGAAAATCTTAAATCTATACGACTCGACCCTTACGAACATAGCATAAAGTCTGAAGCTATGATTTCACTCACCAAACTCAGTAATCTCGAACACATCTGCATCGAAGACAGGGGTTATGGATCAATTGTGGTGGCCAACGAAAGACCCTTACAGAGCATGCTACTCAACTCCCTATCAACCCTCCAGAGTCTTGAGATTCGAACATCTAAGTATTACTCTGATTTTCTTGGCGATTGGGAAGGCAAACTCAAAGCTCGCAACCCTGATGCTTTGAAACAAGGGTATGATTTCACGGCGCTCAAATCACTGACTTTACATGGGATAAGCTTCAGTGGTGACTTTTGTGAAAACATGATGCCGAACATCACAAGAGCTTTTGACTTTCTTAAGCTGAGGGAGCTTAATCTCATGGGCCTCGAAGAAGGACAGCTCACGTTCTTTAAACATCTCGAGGATCTGTTCAGTAAAGCTGACAAGCGTGATATCCACCTGCGAAAGCTGTGTTTGGATATGAAGGGACCTGGCCACCAGTCGAACTATGCTGAAACCGAGGTCCATCTCGAGGGGATGTATCGATTCATCTTATCGTTTGACTCGTTGATCAGCTTGGAAATACATGACTACAACATGTATAACACCAGCGTCCAGTCAAATCCGGGACTTTCGAGGCGATTGTTACAATCGGTTGTGAAGCATACAGGGCTCGAAACACTGCGCTTTCATTATCGGCATTCGGGTAGTGAGCCATGGGACATCCCATTCGCCTCGGCAGAGAATGTGAACATCTTGACCAAGAACCTACCTTCGCTACGAGTCTTTGAGGTTGCGCCCCAAGAAGATAACCTTGTAAGTTGTTACACCTGTCTTCCTAGGAAGGTCAAAACTGACACAGAGGAGGATGCAATGGCCCGCGCTCTATCACGCGCCAAGAACTTGACAAATCTGCTTTGCCCCAACTTCAAGAGCTATTACGAAGATCGAGAAAACGCCCACTTAAACTTAGCTAAAAAGCTCCTCGGGGGGTTTCTGGAAAACGCTAGTAGTTACGACAAATTCGTTTGGGAGGAGCACTACAAGCTTGGACGTATCACCATGGGCTGGACAGACTTACGTATCGGATCTGGACTGAAGCCGAAGAAGAATTTTGAAAAGCCTGTGAAGATTGAGAGTGGCGATCGTGTGGTGATGGTGCAGGACCTACGGCCGAAGAAGTGGGGAGACTCGAAGCAGGTGTATTACACTGCTGATAGTCGATGGGCGGATAATGTTACGAGGCCGGATCGTCGCGAGGGACCGTTGCAGCTTGTGTATGATGACTAAGAGCTGGTCACTAACGTTGAGATGTGAAATGGAGTGAGAGATTGGAGCCTGCATGTTTAGTTTGCCAATTAGGATATATCAAAGATGTTGAGATTCCTCTAAAATAGACATTTCCCCAAGTGGCCATCTGTAACCCTTCTCCAGCCTAGAAACTCAATGTAAGATGGTCAATCACACCACAGTCCTTTTCCTCTCCACCAGGCAACTTGCTTACAACCGAAACTGGCGACTCAAGCCGTAATTCAACCTTCTTCTTTCCATCGTCCTGAACACTCCAAGACACTGTCGCAGTGTTGTTCGAACCAAGCGCTACCTTGGCCTTCAACTCTCGGGTCAAGTTCAGTCTCGGCGAAAATTGGATCTTACTTGATCCTGGGGCTAGGATATGCAGACCAGCTAGTTCGGTACAGTACTCGTAGATAGGAACACTGCCCCAAGCATGGCAATCCGAGCGCTGCCGAACGTCATCCTCTTCCCAGGTTGTGAGATTATTTGCCAACATCTTTCGCCAAGGATCCCAAACACTTCCCCATGCTGACTCGTAGACTTCGTCCCCAGCGAGAGCGAACGCTCGGAGAGCATAGAACATCATGACGTAGGAACATTTCGAAAAGTCTGGATTAGAGAATGACTCCTTAAGGAGACGCGGTCGGTCCTCGGGACTTGCAGCGCCACTGAGGACGGCGAATACTTGGGCATGCTGGGAGTAAGCCCCCTCACCCGCGATGTCAGCCGTTGAATCTGTGAAGAACTTTCCATCGAAGCAGTGAGTGCGGACCGCCTTGACTACAGAAGCCGCACGATATTCGTACTCGTCCGCGTATCCAGGTCGACCGACATCTCGAACCAGACGAGCAGCCTGCTTCAGGACATACGCATAAAGCATACTAAAGTAAGTATGTCGATTCGATTCCCGCCCAGAGGTTGGGACTCCCTTGTCCGGGTGCGTATCCGTTGCACCCCAAGAAGTCACCCAGTCGACATACTGCCAGACATCCTCTGGAAATCCACTAACGAGGCCCAATTCATCAATGTGAGACTCGAAGAACTCAAAGACACCGTCGATTCGAGGGATGAATGACCGTGTGTATGCTGTGTCGCCGAAGTAGAGGTGGTGGTCACAGATCTGAAGGACCCAGTATAGGGAGAAACCAGCGATGATCTGCGGTACGTGGGAGGGGAAGCGAGACTGAGTTAAGCCCTCGGGTGTCACGGACGCGGCGAAGTTGGTGATTGTCTGCCTCATCAATCTGTCGTCACCTGAAAGGAGATAGTGAAATAGACCCACGGAGCGAGAATCACCGGAGTACCTAGAGACTGGTCAGTAAGAGCAATGAGCCGTGGAGGTTATGCTAACTGAAGTTGTTCATAGAACGGGCAGTCCGAGTATCCGTCAAACATGCAATTTCTCATAGTCCTTATAGAGACATCCCATATTTGTTTAGCGTCCTTGTCTCCTGGCTCATCCCAGCTTGCTTTGACTGCAAGAGGATAATTGACCTGCGTGGCATTAAAAGAGCCCAGCTCCACGGACTCGGCCCCAGCTGTGATCTCCCATCGCATAACGCGAAAAGTTCTAAACCAGAATGGTTCGTACACAACGGTCTGCGACGCTGGTAGGTCAAGCGTTATGTCATCATAAGGGCCTATAATATGGCCATTGGTCGCATCCAGCCTGTCAGACTTTGACCTGAAGAACGGATAAGCGCGCGGTTCATTTTCGTAGCCCTCACTGTAAGTGATCTTCATCCGGATCTGGCTCTTTTGTGTGGCCTTGAACGTCCAGCGTAGAAATGCCGTTGAGTGCACATCTGCTTGGACCTCGAGCGTGTGTGAAGACCCGGCTGCTAGGGTAAGAGGACGTTGTCCTGAGAGATATGCAACCCAGTCATCGGAATTCAAGCTTCCGACGTTCTTTCTGACGGTATTGACACTAACAGAGGTTTGCTCTGGAGTGGGGATCACGCGAGATCGAAGACGCCAAGGCGGGAGCTCTCCGTTAAGTGTCTTGAGGTTATATGGTACTGGCGTAACTTTCTCTCTAGCAGGGCTGGGGACGATGTGTTCGTTAATCTGAAGAGAGTCAGTGAACATTTCCGAGACGAGGTCAAGAACTTACATGAAGGAACACATCATCTGGTCTACCCATTGGGAAGAGGATCGAGTTATTCTCATCAGCCAACCAGCCATCCCGAGAGTCAAGACTAACAGAATCCCCATCCGCCTCGATACCGCCAATCACAGTCAATCCAGGGAATGAGGTTCTCTCAAAAGGCATGCCACCCCTAGAAGCCGCAAAGTAACGAATCACCACGAAAGAGATCTCATTGTCGCCTTCTTTGAGATGCGGAGCGATGTCAAACGAGTCGTAATACCATATCAGAGGACTACCTCGCGCTGGGCCTACAGCTACTCGAGTACCATTGATGACGAGCTTGTATCGCGTGTCGGCCGAGAAATGGAGGAGCGCTCGGGTCGGTTGCGATGGGAGGGTGAACTTGCGACTGAATGTGACGATACGTGCGGCAGTGTTTTGTTTCGAGGAGTCGACCCAGTCGGGAATCCAGATCCAATTGGATTGGAGCTTATTGATGATCTGCAGCGCCGATTAGTGTCATGAGGCCTAGGTTGGGAGGTAGAGATGGTGGCTACTTGTTGCTCCTGTGATGGCGCCATTAGATCTGTTTCTAAATTGCTTGACTGCAGTGAGTAATCTTGCTAGGGAGGAAAGGTAAGAAGAATTTATGGAATTAACATTCGTGTAGTTAGTAGCAGATTACTGCTTCCATTTGAAAGCTCGTATCACCTCGGGTCATGTCAAAGCGAGCACGCGTTCAGTGCGGGGGCTGTTGATCTAGCACATTTGCTAGCATTAGTTAGTTTATGGCGCTAGTTGATCATTTCCGCATTCATGACGCTAGCTGACAGTGAGGGGAAACCGCGTGCTCCAATTCAACAGGTCAAGCATCGGCGTAAGTGAGTGTGGATCATTCTACCGATGCCATGTTTTTCTGCTACGTACGACTAAGACTAAACTAGTTACTAGCATTCTCTCACAGCACAGCTACCAGCCCTTCAGTCCAAACCCATGTGAAAAGTTAGTTCTCAGAGCCGGTGCCCACCAGTCCGCCAACCTCCGAAAGCTGAAAAATCCACTATGCTACGTTTACAGTGTCACCAGGAGAGCCTCGGAAGCCTGAAGAGTAAAAGTCGCCTTTCCTCCCGAGACAGTCGCCGACTCAACCGTGCTCTGGCCCTGGATCTTGCACGATCCATTCTCAAACGTCTGCCCAGCAACAGTTGGGCTTTGACCGGCATCGACTCTGGATGTTGAAGCAGCGGCAGTGAGCCGCTTGGCCGAGACAGTGGAACCAGAGAGTCCTGTCAGGGTAAAAGTCTGAGAAGGACGAGAGCCAGTGGTGTAGTAATCAGAGTTGTAAAGAAGAACACGGATTGGCTGGTCGTCTTTGTAGATGGCATATGCTGCGTATCCGGTCGTCTGATCATCCAAAGGGGCGATCTTGTCGGCGCCGGCGAGAGCCATCGTGGCAAAGTAGGCTCCGAAATAGGGGGAGCCCATGGAGTATCTTCCCCACCAGCAGTACTGGCCTGTTAACCGTTAGCTTTTGTAAGCACTCTGGACACTGGATTACTTACAATTTCCGATGGTGCCGTGGTGGAAGTACAGAGTCTGCGATACGTTAGTCACAGAGCTGGAAAGGATCAAAGGGGCTTTGTACCTCTGTCCCCATGATCAGGGATTGCATGACATAGTCGAGGAGCCAGAGTCCAGCACCGTAAGTTGGGCTGATGCCGCCACCACCCTGAGTAGCTGGGTAATACTGTTAGTCATGGCAACTTCTTGAACTGGAAGATGACCTACCAGAGTTAGTCTCTCCAAAGACATGAGGCTTGCCCTTGGCCACCGCAGCGGCGACTTCCTTAGCAAAAGGCTTGATCTGGGATGCAATAGCGCTGTGGCTCATCAACTTGGCTAGATTCGCAGTGCTCTTGGACTGCGGGTAGTTGTGCGAGCAGTACTGTCTGACATAGCTGTTGGCCTGGCCCTCGGCTGCAGTCAGACCAGTGATGCTCATCGGGCTAGTTCCGAAGAACACACTGGCTGAGATGAGGTTAGAAGTGGAGAGATTGCCGCACACAGCGTCTTGCCAGGACACTTCGCTGTTGTAGTCCGCCGAAGCTGTCCAGGAAGAGCCCTGGGCGATTGGATCACTGCTGCTGAAGACTGACAAATAGTTAGAGGCGAGTAAGTGCTGGGCTGGAAACGGAGCGTACAGTTAGGTTCGTTGCCAAGTTCGATGGCATGGAGGCTTCCGATTTGATCAACCGCCTTGGCTGCAGCAGCGACAGTGTTTGCAAGGTTATTGAGGCGACGATTGAAGCCTATAGTCACTTTCCCGTCGTATGTGCCCGCCAAGGACATGAATGACGGCCCGAAGGTAAGCGTGCTTGGCGCATCTCCCGCATTGGCCACTGTATAAGTGACCTGCTGGCTAGAGGATGCATCGTAGGTAGCTCGATCCCTGTTCTCCATATTAGCAGCAACACAATAGCAGTGGCAGTATCGAACGTACTGAGTCGTTCCCCCGATTCTGATAGACGGCCAAGTTCCCGAAAGATCCTTCAAGTTCTGCAGACAGGTGGAGGTGCTAGGTACATTGTTCCAGTAGCCCGGGAAAGCGAAAAACTCGAAGCTGCAGACTGTCAGCAGATGGACCTTGTGTTGGTAGTACTATGTCTACTCACGAAACGCCGACTGGGGCATCGGAAAGCTGGGCGCTCGAGTTGGCCGGCGGCGAAGATGGGACGTTGAAAGATAAGCCTGAAACAGTGGCAGCCTGGGCGATAAGCCACGCGGTGCTAAGACGTGAAGCCATTCTTGAGATATGTTTGGCAGTACGAGATTGATGGAAGCTTGTCAGGATGGTTTTTGATAGATCTTTATTTTACGTGGCATTTAGCTGCCTTTTATTCTTGAGACTTTACGGCTTCAGACTTGTTTCGTTGATCGTCGTAGTCAAATAAGCTTGAGTACCTGACTTCCCCCTTTGCTCAACCTGGCCACTTACACCATGAACCAAAGTATACTAGAGCAATCCTGATCCTGGGGAACATGGCCTAATCCAGAGCTTTCCCCAGACTTTCTCTAATTTCGGGCTTCTCTCCGCCTACTATATAACCCTGCGCAGCTTAATCTCAGTCTCATGATCACCAAACGATATTTAAACCATGAACGTTCTTCCTCGGTTCAAACGCAGCCGAGTGCAACAAGCTCAGAACAAGGTTTCTACGCTACATCTTTGACCCGAGAAATGTTCAGCTCGGTCATTGTTAAAACGAAGATGGTGTAGGTGATTAACTCTGTTATGGTCTTCGTGGTATGAACTCTCGGATATCGTTGCCGTGATATCCCTGACAGTCGCGTCTGATTGGATCTGCTAGATCGTCCAGCTGCCGTATATGAACGGACTGGTTTCCGCTGCCCCCAGTCAAACTCGAGCATGACGCCTCCGCAGTGGGGTTCGCCCTTCTAGCCTGGTCGCTAGTCAGGCCTGGGACAGACAAGTCTGGGGCCCCGCGTTCTCTGTGGAGGAATAAGAATTAAAAATACGACATTGCATCGCCAAGTTATTTTCCATAAATATTCATCAGAGCCAAGATCTTGGCTGCATCAAGTTCAGATCTACATTGCCAGCAAGAAACCAACACCATCAAAATGCAGCAAGCAAAGGCTCAAACCGAGACCGTCGAGGACACAGGCGAAGGACTTCTCATGAGGTCCAAGCTTGATGACCTGAGTGTCTGGCAAAGTGTTCGCAGGTTTAAACGCGTTGGTTGCATTGCTATGCTCGCAGCCTTCTCCGCATCTCTGGATGGATATCGTAAGCTCTACGCCTAGCCTTGATATTCAACTGTCTGCTAATCATCATTCACAATAGAGATCAATCTCAACGGTGGAATCGTCTCCAACCCCGGATTCATTCGACAATTCTCTACCTCTGGCACGACCATCATTGCGGGGAAATACATCTCGGCGTGGGGAGGTATCCAGTCAGCAGGCCAGACCATCGGTCAAGTCGTACGTCGATACTCATACTCTAGATTTCCGATCGTTTGTTGACGGTGTTTTTAGCTCCTTCAATATGTGACTGAGCGTCTCGGTCGAAAGGTTGCGATGATGATCATTTGGGTCGTCCTCACCGCGGTACGTACGCCACGACAATAACAAGAATCGGCACTGATCATAGTTCTACAACCATACAGAGCATATTTGCCGAATCATTCGCAACACACTGGCAGCATTGGCTGGTGGCAAAGCTCTTTTCGGGCATGGGCGTTGGTATGCTGCAATCTACCATGCCTCTGTACCTATCCGAGATCTCTCCTACTCAGCTCCGAGGTTTCTTCATCAATGCCTACAGTTTGTAAGTCATAATAGTTCTTTAGGACCACTCATCAGGTATACTAACTCTTAAACAGCTGGTTTGTCCTGGGCCAGCTCTTTGCCTCCGTGGCCCTCAAGGAGCTCAAGGCCAACGACCCACTCGATTTCCGTACCCCGATTTACACTCAGGTGAGTCACCAAGACTGTTGGAGATATGGGAAGAAGGGTTCAATTAACTCGGTCATAGTGGGCGATGATTGGCTGCATCCTTGTGGCCTTCCTTATTATTCCAGAGTCCCCTTGGTGGTTAGCAAGCAAGGGCAAAGTCGAACAGGCATCGCAAGTACTGAACCGATGCTTCGCCAACGTCGAAGGGTACGACATTGATCAACAAATCGTAAGTGCCAAATTTGTTCCACAATTTTGACAGTTGCTAATCCTGGATTAGGAAATCATGACTTCTACCATCGCCCTCGAACGACAGCAAGCTGAGCAGAATTCCGAGCTGGGACCCTGGGCTGTTTTCAAGGGCCGTAACTTGATTCGATTCATCATTTCCGGCTGGCCCAAGATCACACAGCAGTTTGTCGGTTTGGCCGTCTTTAATACCTACGCGACATATTTCTGTAAGTGTTCGTTGGATGGTGTTATGAAAAGCTGCTAACATACTTGCAGTCCAATATGCAGGAAACAAGGATCCGTTCCTTGTCACTCTTATCCTCTCGTCCGTCCAACTGATCTCGATGATCGCCACTGCAACACTTACAGATTCCATCGGTCGACGTCCTCTCACCGTGTACCCGTACGCTGTCACGGTTGTGTCGGTCCTGTGCCTGGGTATCATTGGCTGCTTCGACTATACAGCCAAGGCTACCAGTTCGCTACTTGTCAGTATGACCTCGACAGGATCACTTCTACTTGACTAATATTGTCCCTACAGATCTTCTTCGCTTGCCTCGCTACGTTTTCCACCACTGGTGCTTCAGCCATCGGTTACGCCTACGCTGCTGAGATTCCTCAACAGCGCCTCAGAGCCCAGACGGCTGGCTGGTCACTGGCTGTATCTAATTGCATCGCCATCATCTTCAGCTTCTGTACCCCATTGATGATCAACGGATCGGCCAAATGGGGCGTCAAGACTGGTTTCTTGTAAGAACCTTGTAAAAGACTTGGTGTTTTATTCGACATTTACTGATAGATACTGTGTAGCTTTGCTGGTACTGGTACTGTTGCCGTCACTATCGCCTGGTTCATCCTCCCTGAGGTGGCACGCAGAACACCCGCTGAGATTGACGAAATGTACGCTAGGTCCCATTTGTTCTCCCTGTCTAGGTGTATGAAGCTAATGAGTATTTTCCTGATAGGTTTGAGAAGAAGGTCAACCTTCGCCAGTTCGACAAGTATGTCACAGAGGTTCAGGTCCACGCGCATGAGCTTCAGGACAGGAAGAAGGTAGTGGATGAGGTTTGATCGGAGCTTTAATGAAAGTAGAGGAATGTTGTGTCAGGATAGTTGTTCTTCAATTCTAGTGGCTGGTCTTATAATACTCTTGTTGATAATTGATGCTATCTATATCGATTACCCATTAATATCCTCGTAGGCTCTCACGTGGGAGCAATGTCGCAAACCTGGAAGCCACCATACCTTATCCGAACAAAGTTCGTAGGTCCTTTTGGTCCATAAGGCTGATCCAAGAAACATCCATGCTCCAGCTTGGCACTTCATCATAGGCAGCCCACAATTCTGCCACAAACTTCTCAGCGATTCCGATTGGACCGGGTTGTAAGCGTTCTTTGAAGACGCTCAGACGTCGTAGTATAAAAGCTCGTCCTTTGCTTACGTCGATAGCCATCTGTGAGACGGACAGCGGGTCCTCCACCTGCTTACCCCGCTCAACTGGGTCTTTCAGAAGGTCTAGGTAGTCAAGAATGCTTTCCATGGGCCTCGGCTTAGCCGGACTACCGCCGCCGGGCTCTGTGCCAAAGGTTGATGTGTATCGAAGCCCTGTTGCAGCGCAGATGTACAATAGTGGCTGGATAGCGCAGCTACCAGACTCGGATGGGACTTGCTCCAGCACTTCTATGAGCCGAAGAGTGAGGGGTATGATGCGCTTGTGCCAGACCAGGGTTATTTCTTCTTCGCCGGGGTCTTGAAGCACTAGTTGGGAATGTGGAACCAATAAGGCAGGAAACTTTATGTAGAGCTGGAGCGAGGAGGCGAGTTGATAAGCCTCAGCTACATGTAGAAGGTGACTAGCTGGTGTGCGCGGGTCATCGGTATCGGCGAGCGATGGTCTAGGAGAAAGCTGCAATTGCAGTAACTCCACCTCCAATTCCCTTGCCTGCTCGATCCCTCGTGTCTGTGGAGGCGAGTCCAGTGCTCGTTCAGTAGTGCGGCGTCGATAGACCCGATAAAGACGAATTGACCGCGTGAAAAGGGTCGTGCTTAGCAGTGAGACGCCAGTCCACGGATGAGGCTCCGCCTCGTAGGAAGAATGGCTGTAAGTAGCTAGGAGATGAGACCTCGGGAAGCTGGACGGTAGTGCGCTGACTTGGTGTATGTCCGTACCTGGTTCCGGGTCATATATGAATGATATCAGCATATCCCAGTAAATGAGACTCTTGTTAAAGAAATCCATCTTGTCCGCATCAGCAGTGAAATGTTGCTCTGAGCTCCATCGAAGTAGCGACTTCGCTTCTTGTAGAAACGGCCAACCAACCCGACGAGTATCTAGCCAACAGATCGTTGTACCAAGGCAGATCAGTGCGAACATAATACCGGTAGGCATCTCATCTAGTACATTCTTCTCGTTGAGCTCCTGTATTTCAGCTTGGACAGACAACGTTGCCGTTTTGAGCAGATTCATAGCGGATTGCTTCATTTGCGGTAGTCGCGCCGAAAGGAAGCTGGCTGACATACTTTGAAGGGCGGCGAAGACCGGAGCTGAGGTTTGCCAGAGATCTTCGGCCATCCTTCGATTCATGTTAGACTTGGAGTCGAAGCCGGACCATGCCTGGCACACTTCATCGAACCAGCATTTTAGAAGTCGCATAGCAGGGTCTGCATCTATTCCTAGTGGTTGTAATCGACTCGATAAACTAGGATCCAGCCAAGAGTTCCCTTGAGGTGAGGTATCAAAGCAGAAGTCGGGTAACCGGTGGAAAGTCGAAAAGTCGAGGGTTGGAGTCTCCATGGTGATGGATCCAAGGCTGCCAGCAAATTCTTGATCAAACATGTTGGTCGAATCGAAGCCCAAAAGATCTGATAAGCCGATATCTTCTGACTGCGGCCAAAGAGCTATTCCTCCGTCCGTCACTACACCAGTCTCCTCAACCTCGCGGGCGTATTCGTTATCCATCAGTGGATCCATAGTAATGATAGATGAGTTACGGTTCAGAGGCTCTGGTGACTTCCTTTGCTGCTGCACTGTCTCACTCGCTGTCACCTCGTGCTTGTATGACCACCTCAAGGTTTGCTGAGGGTACCCGTCGCACAGCAAGCCTTTCTTTGCACAGTTCGTGCACGTGGGCCTGCTTTCATCGCATTTGACCTTCCTCTGTCAGTATCTTGTAGATCATTTGAGATTCTGAAGCCGTACATGTCGTTGTTTGCATGAGTGGCAACCGCCTCGGGATCGGCGCCCGCACAGTCTCGTTTGCCTACCGCGGCCACGTCGGGGCATGGTAGCGTGCAGGTACTGAGCTTTTAGTATAATTGCTCGTGCTATTCCGTTCTGAAGCTTGGGGCAGACTTGCTCCGCCGGTTGACTCTCCGTATCAGGGAGGGGAAATGGATCGGCACACTTGATAAGCACGGAGGCGCGGGGTCCAAAGGAGCTAGCAAGGCCGGAAACTACTACGGTACCCGGCATACGGAGCAAAATGCCGTGATTTCGGCCAATCCAATCGAATGGGCACGTTTGCTAAGCATTACCACTCGTCATCCAGCTTTACATAAAGACTCATATCAAGAAGTTGAGATTCAAGATAAAGAGTAAGAGTTAGTTATTCACCTGGGCAGAACCAAGATGTAATGCCGAAAGCTGGTCTACTGTACAATTCAACCCACTCCCGGCTTTTATATATGCATACATATGCGCTGTGTTTTATAACACTTAAAAATAGAGATGTAAAATAATACTGTACTTCTACAAGTCCATGAATCATAGTGATATTAATTGACCATAAAAAGAAGCTAATATCCTTAAGCATAACCATGCGGAGTCACGATCAATTTGGGTCGTCGCTTCTTCCTTTGAGGCATTATCTTTATCTTCTTTTCCCGAGTAACATGTCGCGGAGTCCAAGAAAACTATTCTACCGATAACAGTGAAACTATAGAAGCTCTCCCCCAATCCTTCCTGGCTATTACCAATCTAGCTTTCTGGAAGTGCCACAGTCCACGGCTTGGCAGACTGAAGTGAATGTCAGCCAACATGGCCTGAGGATGTGGAGGAAACCTCAACACGGGGTGCTCGCGGGGACTTGACTTACTTCTTTCAGCTTTCGAGAGGTTTGCCTCGCCATTTTGCTGCTTCAGTGCAGCGGGATTTATTTCTAAGCCTCGGAGCGCCTCCCGCCGTCGATGCATTTCGACCGCAGCAGCAATCTTTGCATGGCAACCTGTCACTTGTTAGCGTATTCACTATGAGCTATTTTAGGCGACGCAATTTCACCATTGGCGACTCCCTTTTCTTCGGCAGTGATGAGTTGCTTATACTGATGCTCGAAGCTGAGGAGCTTCTGCTGTATCTCCTTTTCAAGTGAATCCTTGATAGAACCATCAAGTTTGAAAGACAGTTGAGGACTGTGGGCATAAATGTCACAGCATAGATAAGTTTGATCAACAGCAACGGGATTGTACGTGAGCTGGTACCAGAAAGATTGACTAAGCCGTGAGTGTATGGTAGTCAAAGGGAAGAACGACAGCAGTCCAATAGAGCTAGGACCCTCTACAGGAAACCAGCGGGCTAGGCTCGTGGGATTGGCCGCAGTCGAATGCAATGTTGCGTCTGACTGGTCGACTGTAGTGCGTTAGCAGGTGCGCGTATTCTAGAGTGAAGGTTGAAGACGGGACGGAACACCTACGTATGATCTTCCAATTGAACTTTCCACTGCACTCAAAACTTCCGACGAACTCCGAGTCTGTCACAAACTTCTCGATCTTGCCCTTTTCTAGGCCGATTGAGACTGTAGGAGCAGACACGTCCTCATCTCGGCTCACGTTGATATGCAGGAAACCTCCGCTATCCTGCTCGGTGTGTATTTCGAAGAGACTATTCAAGCTCCTATCGAAGCCGGTAAGATTGTCGAAATAGGGAGCCTTGGTGAGCTTTCCCTCCGTGTTATAGCTCCATCCGTGGTATCGGCAGCCAAGAACGGTGGCGCTGCCAGACTGTTTCCGAGCGACAGGGAAAGCTCTGTGCCTACAGACATTATGAAACGACCGCACTACCATATCTTTCCCTAAGATCATGAGAATGCGGAAGCCTGCAACATCATAGACCACATAGTCGCCCGGGGCGCGAAAACGTCCGCGGTGGCTCACGCAAATCCACGTCTAGCAGCGAGATCAGACTTGCACAGCTGATAGTAATGAGCTTCTAGTGAACCTACCTGGCTGAAAATAGCTCGTCGCTCAAGCTGGAATCGAGCTTGATCTGACCACCATCCATCAGGCAGTTCGAAGATTCCGTGTTCCGACACTGGTACGGAAGTAGAGAGTCGTTGGAGATATCGCCAGAAATGAAGAAGGATAGACGTGATAAGCACACTCGTGGTGCCCAAGATTATTAACGAAATCATTGAGAAGGGCACTGAGAACAATAGAATGTGATGTACGAAGTGACAAAATGCAAATACTTCTTACAGGAATGCAAGAATATTTGAGACAGTAGTAAGTGCACTATATCCGCGTGACCCATTCCAATGGTTGCCATCCTCGTGTACGGTTCCTCTAATAGGTAATGAAGACTACTGATTCGAGATATTTGCGCGTATGTATTGCGGGCTCGGTAGTAGCATATCAAATAGAACAAAATAATTGCCTATCGAAGAAACTCAATACTACTATGCATGATATCACTTGGCTGGAAACATAAAGATAAGGCATGTTGCGTATAAAATTTCCTGATCTGGAATAGCGTAGGGTAGGTTTCCGGTAACGAACATCGGCCTGGATAGAGGTAAGACGTAGGTATTCCGATAAATAAATATTTTGATGTCCCTCTTCTGGTTCGAAACAGGAAATATGAGTGAAATAAGCATCGAAGAAACAAAAACATCACTACAGTCCTCCCTATCCACAATTCACAATGACCGACTGGGATGTTACTCTGCCAGCTTCCTGGTACACCAGCTCAGGTATCTACAGTCTAGAGAGGCGGGCAATCTTTCTCAAGGCAAGTTTAAGAGGGGGGAAGATTCTATTATTACACCGGTACTGATTGTAATCCAGTCCTGGGTTCTTCTAGGAGCCGTAACGAAGTTTCCCGAAACCAATGTCAACTATGAGCACGAGTTGGCTCAGATCGACTTCATCGTCCGTCGCGAGACGGAAGATTGGAGAAGCATTACAATCACCAAGAAAGTCAATGTAAGTACAAGGCAAATGATATCCCCGGAAACATTACTTATCATATAGGGCACCATTATGCGATCGCACCTAACTCCCAATGGCCTTCTTTTCTTGACACTGTCCGACGAGACCTGCTCCTTTGAAGACTTCTTCCCCGACTTTGAGGAATCAACTGCACATGCCGACTTCACTGAGCTTCCGCTAAGACGTCCCCTCACCTACACTTCTCAGAATAATTGGAAAGCTACAGTCGATGCTTATCAAGAGTGCCTCCATTGTGCCTACGCGCACCCGGAGTTTGCAAAGACGTTCAAGCCCGCGGGCTACAAAGTCATCAACAAGTACAACTACTCACAGCATATTGCTACAGCTACTGGTGCTGATGATGGCTTATTCTTCTTCCTTTTCCCGAATTGTTCCTTGAGCCTGTATGCTGGAGGTTTGACATGCTGGCGCATTAATCCATCTGAAATACCCGGACAAGCCCGCATGGAGTTTGACTACTATCACAAGGCCCCTGCTGGTAGTGATGAGTTCGAAAAGTGGTATGGCTTTACGCGAAACGTTGCGGTCGAAGATATCGAACTTTGCGAAAAGACTCAGGCTAATTTAAATATTGGCATTTATTCGGAGGGTCTGCTGAATCCACTAAAGGAGAATGGCGTTATCTGTAAGTGCAACATAGTACTAAAATGCCCCTTCCTTATACTGACAGTTATATTGTGACAGATTTCCATAACCGTATTCTGGAGTTGTGCTCAGCTCAGATGGAGAAAGAAGAGGCCACTCGGCCTGCAGGAATGTCATCAGGAGAACACCAACTGCCCTTATCAAAGCATCTGACCAGCTACTAAGAGTCACTATGGCACTATGCAAGGCGGTAGAATAGTCCAGTGCTACATTCATTACATTTGCCGCCACTTTGTGACCGTGATCATCTCTGCGTAGCCTTGCTCTGTATGGCATCATTTCACACGAGGGTTGACTTAGGAAAGGCTACCCCATTAAGGCACGGCGCTGCCCATCAGATTGAACCTCAATCCGACCGCTTGAGATAGGACTCTTCAATTTAGGAACGGCGCGAAAGCTAAAGTCCGGTGACGTGGAGACTCAATTGTAATGTTAGTCAACACCCTTCGCTTTACAGGTCCAGGTAACAACACATGACCAATGTTTAACTAGCAAGTAAGGATCAAGCTATCTATCTATTACTGGTTATCCCATCTAAAAGAAGTGAGACGTGGTGATATGCTATCTTTGACCCTGCATCCCATTCTCTAAGTTGTTCTCGTACCGAAATGTGATATCCGTCTTAACCCCAATCCTCCCATTTGGCATAACCAACACCTCCTCACTGCTGTTATCCTCCAACCCATTCTTGATGTTCGTCTCAAATGTACTTTTTGGTGCACCAGTACCAGGATTGCTACCACCTTGAAGCTCAAGAGGCATCTGTTTGAAGCCGGAGAGCTTGCGACTGCTGGACATGCCAGAGCTGCCAAGCAGACGGGGCGCGTATTTCTTGGCGATGGCTTTATAAGAGGGAATCGAGGCAGCGAGGATACCGATGTTGGTCTCGATTACGGACCAGTACATGGCATCGGAAATGACCCAGGTTGGATCGGAGGAGCTGAGCATTTTGGGGATGTAGGTGATTCGGATGATGGATGAGACACAGGCACTTTGACGTTAGCGAGAGAAAAATTGATAGGGATAGGTAAGACTTACAAGAGGCCAAGACCGAGAATAATGGCTAGACTGATCTTTTGTCGTCGCGGAACACGAAGTCTCGCCACCAAAGGAATTGGCAACGTATACGTCAAGATATCCGTAAAGATATTGACAGCGGCATTGGCCAAGTAAAAAGCATTGATGTCAACGCACTTCTTATCCTCTGGCAAGATCGTGATATCGTACGCGGCCGGGACTGGAGAACACTGAAAGATGCAAGCTAGGACATTCGCACCAGCCTGGCATCCAACAACGCCCATCATCACGAACGCCGTCTTGCGCAACATCTTATCTCCGAGGCGAGTGTAAAGCGCAAGAACAGAGATCTTGATGAAGCCGAGGCAGGCATTGTAGAAGATGGAGGAAAGCCAGACGATTTGGAGGTAGGCGATAAAGTTGTCGGTGCCGCGTTTGATCACGTCTTCGTAGTGGCTACCGAGGCCATGTTGGACGGCTAGGGAGGTTAGTAGATGCCAGTCGACGGGAAGTAGCATACTTACAAGCCATGGTGCAGCCGATAAAGCACCACGATAAGACCTGGAATCTGTCAATATCTACGTACGCAGTCGTCAAAAGATCAGGCTTACAGCTCCAACGCAAATCAAGTCTGCAACAGTTAGCAAAGCCCCAATAAGTGGATCAGAGTACTCACAATCATCAGCCCCCAAAGACCTAACAATAAACGTCCTAGCCCACAATCTCAACACCACAGCACAAAAACTAATGACAGCAAAACAAATAGCGACCGAATTAACCGTTGAGCCCTGTGATTCAGTCATGGTTGCAAAGACAAACGAAAAAAGGTTGTACGAGTCCGAAAACCTCAGCTGAGCAGAAGGTTCGGCGGGTTAAATGGAAGAATCCATCGGATCTCAACTGAGACAAGCAGATGGCCTTTCATTACAGCTGATTGTTTAACTCCTTGGTGTTATGCCAATCGTTAACCATTCTGTAAAGAAAGCACAGACGTGAAAGCCTCGCCTCGCCAAGCGGCCGAAGATCTCACTGACTCCATCGCTAGCCCTGACATACCAGGTGAGAGAGGAGTTTGTTCAGGGGAAATTCAGATATCAGATTTCATTATCCGCCTTGGAACCAACAACGCCCCCCATTGTAAGTGGAGATACGTGTAATGATTAACGCTTGGGTTGAAGTGATTGGATGCCAGGATACTCGGATAAATGGTCCGTGAGTTTGTTTGTGAAGATCATGACGCCGGCGGACCTCGGCTTCTCATTTCCGGAGCGTTTTCCCCGCCCACTTGGTGTTGTTTCCTCATTTTGGTTTTTTTTGGTTGTCGAGGTTTGTGAGGCTAGAGACAACGGCCCGGTGGGAGCTAAGTCTTAGTCTACCGGCTCTCTTCAGCGTGTCTCACGCTAATTATCGCCTCATCCTACTGACTTCCTTATTTCGTATTTCATACCGTGGATCATTTGGTAGAATCCACTTAGTTCATGACCTGTTTTCTCATGGAATCTGTCATCTTTTCTCAACTGTGGATCCAAGCAAACAAGGAACTTCAACCCACATGTTCCCCACAATGAGACAAACATCATATCATCCGAGAGTGTGCATGAATTTCTCATCAAGGGAAAAGAAGCGGAAAGATCCTCAAACTTCTCCTTTACCCAGAATCTCGGGAGCACTGTCGTGGTATCACCGTTGTATTACCCAATTTGTTCATATGCCACTCTTGAGTAACCGCTCAAGTGGAGAGGATTTAATATCTCAGCCGCGTATGGCGATCTTGTTAGCAGATCTTGGCGAATGTGGGTAAAGAGCCAGGATCAGAAATTTTACCACGACCAGGAACGCTTACCCTGCCGAATGGTAGGCCCAGCTTTAACAAGGATTGTTCTGCATTCTCAGGTAAGTCGTCCTTTGATAGGCAAGCACACGCAAACAATTCTTGGATCTTCAGCGGGCTGCTCATCCGGGATGGGAATCGTTACATTAAGGAATCCATGTTGCATAGCATGCAAAAGCAATCACGGGCCATTGGACATCCTTGGTTAATGATCGTCAAGTTGCGCAACTCGGCTGAGCAGGCTATGTAACAGCATGGGGAACAAGCCTGGTTGATCCCTCGTACATTATCGGGTTCGGCCCCCTTTCATTGCTTATTTTCGCGTTCCCAACAATTGGTTCATTTTGTTTCCTGCAGACACAATGGCTGTGCTTAGCTTTGCGAATGTCGCCCTGCTGGGGGTTGGGTATATTGCTTTTTGCGCTTTGTGGCAGATTGTTCGCTATCGCTTTTTTCATCCGCTGCGGAAGTTCCCTGGGAATTTCTGGGGAAGTGTTACGAGGCTTTGGATCACGTATCATAATGTCAAGGCTGATGAGTGTGCGACGTTTCAAGAGCTTCACAAGAAGCATGGTAGGCTCACCTTGTTGCAATCTTGAGTTAGGAACTGACAGCTCGCAGGACCTGTCATCAGAATTACTCCGACAATGTTGCTCGTTAGCGACGCGACGCAACTGCCCAAGATTTATAACCGTCACGCCAACAAGTCAAAGCACTACATCACCGGAAGCTTTGGCAAAGATGAGTCCCTCTTCAACATGCAAGATTCCGTCATGCACGCCAAGTACAGGAAGATTGCAGCTCCTCTTTACAGCTTAACCAACATAAAAAAGATGGAGCCGTTGATTGACTCCAACATTGAGAATTGGATGGCTCGTCTACAGAGAGAATTTGCTTCTACCAACAAACCCTTCGACTTTGCGCCTTGGGCTGTGTTCATGGCCTATGACATCATTTCAGAAGTTGGTTTTGGTGCTCCATTTGGCTTTGTCAAGGAGGGCAAAGATGTTGAAGGTCTGATCCAAGGCTTCCATGATGGTCTTACTCCCTTTGGTATCATGGCGAGGCTACATCCGTTTACCAACTGGGTCAAGAGCACTTTCTTGGGCAAGTACATGGTCGCCAGCCCTGAGCAGGACTCTGGTATTGGAACGTTGATGAGATTTCGCGATCGCTTGATTGATCAGAGGTTCAAGGATATTGAGAATGGTGCGACAGATGGACGTGTTGATTTGCTTCAAACGTAAGTTGGCTTGTTTCATGTCTCACGCTAAATGCTGACAGAGATCTACAGCTTCATCGAGGCCAAGGATGAGGATGGCAATCACCTGGACATTAACTACATCAAGGCTGAGATTCTCCTCGTCCTTCTCGCCGGCGCTGATACAACTGGAACAGCCTTCCAAGCCATGATGATCCATATCCTCACCAACCCCTCCGTCTACAAGAAACTCATGACTGAGCTTGACGAGGCCACTGTTGCTGGGAAGCTCTCCGAAATGCCACAGTACGACGAAGTCGTTGAGCACTGCCACTACTACATCGCCTGCGTCAAAGAAAGCATGCGTCTCAATCCCTCGGCACCAAACATCTTTCCCCGCATCGCTCCACCAGGCGGTCTCGAGATCTGTGGTCAATTCGTACCCGAGGGCACAGAAGTGACTTGTAACCCGTGGCTGGTGCACCGTGATCCTAATATCTACGGTGATGATGCCGAAGTCTTCAAGCCTGAGCGTTGGCTGGATGAGGACAAAGCCAAGGTTTACAGCAAGTATAGCATGGGTTTTGGCTATGGCGCTAGAGTTTGTCTAGGCCAGGATGTCGCGCGTATGGAGCTGTACAAGGGACCGTTACTGTTCTTGAGGAGTTTCAAGGTGGAGTGGGTTGATGAGAACAATAGGGGAACATATGTTGTTAAGGGTGGCGTGAGTTACTTTGAGAACATGAACATTACGATCCAGAGACGGGAAGTCGTAGCGTAGACTACATAATGGCTATGAATCAAGTCCTACCAGGCTCTTTAGCTTTATACATCACAAAAATGCACGCTTCACTCCATCTAACTCCACCTTCTTGATTAAAGGAGCCTTAGAGGTCCGCCATTTAGTAAGCAAGTACCTTCCTTTGTATGAACAAAATAACCACTAAGTCTTTAGGATCTTGCTTAACAAAACCCTTCTGGTGTTACTACTAGAAGGTTTTTTACATTGCATGTTAATTCTAAAGAAGAAATAGAACAACCATTTAAGACTTAGAGCTCTTGTCATCATTTGTCTTGCTTAGCAATGCCTGGTGCAATATTGAGGTAACCATTGTCGCATTTGTCAAGAACGTCAAGTCATCTTCAAGATCCCTCTTTTCGAAAAAGGCATATACGGTATAGCAGCCAAAACCAGCTTCTTTGACGTAGAAATATCTGTTCTCTTGTTTCTCCTCTTTTCCAAAAATGGCTCTCAGGTTCAAGATGAGATCATCGTAGTTTCGGGCTATGTGCGAGCGAATGTTATGTTGGAACCATCCCTTGCCGCTTTTTAAGAAAAAGGACTCACTCACTTGACTCATATTGGATAGTTGAGAATTCTGAGGTTCTATCGTTGGGGTTGGAAATTGGCAGTATTCTTCTGCCGTAAGCCAAAGGAATGGAAGTCTGGCGATTCTGACTTTTATAGCTCAGGTTTGGGAGGTCGTGAATGAATGTTGAGACTGGCTGACTATCACGGGCTAGATTACGACTCATTTGAGGACAAGATTGTTTGGAGTTAATATACTTGATAGCTGATAGATACATGACGCGACTTTCTCAATTATGTGCTGTGTCAATCCTGCACTGGAGCAGCACGGCGTTGTGCTACACTGACGGCTATCTATGAGGATCGAAATCACCATCGCGACAAGAATACCCTAAGCGTCGAATTTGATTCAACCTTTTCGCACCGTAGAACGACAGACGTGAATGAGCCTCTTCCAAAATGGAAGCACGGTATCCTAACCACGAAAGCCAAGGACTGGAACGCCCTTCTTACAGCCCTGAACGAGTTCTATGGTAGGGGATCACGAATCGGTGAGAATAGCTGGGTAACCGCAGAAGTGGGTGTTAATGCAGTTTCCAAGGTCTGGAAGGAAGGGCTTGAGAACTTACTGGACGAGCTCCAGAAAAACGATGTCGCGTAGAGATCATAGGGTAGTTTCCCCTGATTTGATATGATTTATGGAATGAACTGGGATCATCTAGTCGTATCAGTGCCTAGATTGTAACACTTCTAATATTCAAAGGTTATCCAATCATTTCATAGTGGGAAACTAATGGCTCTTGCTCAAGTCGCTCGGTACTTCAGCCGTAGGTATCGAGTCTTACTGGTTTCTTCCCCTGCCGATATTCCAAGGGCTTCGCTTGCTGTTGACTTGCAGAGAAATATAATGTAATGGAAGAAGTGAGAGCTGAATCCGAGACAGACATACCGACTCTGAAAGCAGCTAGATTCTTGGCAGCCATTCATAAGGCTGAGTGGCCGGCCCTTCAGAGCCGTATGAAGCTTGAGCTCTCTGAGTCAAGAACAGGTAGAGTATATTCATTTACACAAGGATTACTGATTCGCGATGGCCAATGAACCCAGTCAAATTACAGCCAAGTCACTAAATCAGACGCAAATGGCTACTCTGGAACTGTGTGGACAGACGTAATCAGGGTCATCTTGTCAGTATAATACAGTCTTCCCCCCTCCCTTCCTTTCTTCCTCCTCGTAGCCACGCAGCATTCACCATCCACACTTCTACGAATAACACCCAGAGTCAGCAAAATAAAATAGATACACTTTTAAATCCAGCATAATATCGCCATGGAACGAATCAATACAGACCACAAGAGAGTCGTTCCGCGCCGCCTCATCTCAGACACTCTTGACTTTTACTTGGGTCTAGCAGAGATTTACGACTATTTACCCAATGGCGGCTGGTCCTGGGCCATGGAGACTACAAAGGGCGATCAGATCGTGTAAGCCCCCAGAGCAGAACCGGAAGATTTGGTGGCGGAGCTCCAGAAGGGTGGTTTCATTGAGAAGGAAGCAGTTGAGGAGACGGCTGCGGCTACCACTACCTAGCTTCAGTGTGAAAATGGGATACAAAGAGCAAAACGATTCTAAGCGAAGAGGAATATGGCCTACTTGCTGTTCCAGCTGACCACCGCCGCGATACTCAAGGCTGATTACTCTACATTTCTCGAATATCAGTATCAATACAAAAGAACTACTTCAGAGATGTTTTCCAGGTGCATACAAATCCTTTAATTGTTAAATTGTATTTAACTTAGTAACAGAACTAAACCTATATCCCCCAAAATGCCTGTATTTTAAATTAAAAGGGGAGCCCTTGCATGAAGTGCAGGCATTATTGGCATATCTGCATTTGACAATAGCGTGCCTGAGCCTCTCCAAAGAATGATTGGACAAACTCATCGATACGACATCAATGCGAAAGTAATGATTCACTGACACGGCTCTTGCAATCGAATGCCTCGTGATTCTGACCTCATTCAGCTCTATACTATTTGACGCCTATCTTGGCTCTTGGTAGCCTTTATCTTATATCGATACAAGACCAAGATCCCAGAAAGGCCGGCTCTGTGAAATCTCGTCATTAGGGACTTATGGAAACCAATGAGAATATGTTTGTAGAAAAAGTATACGTACAAGAGTAGCGAACATGCCAACAATTTGGGACCCTTTCCCATGAACAGTAGTCCAGCCTTTGTCTGTTCCGTAAGGGTAGTCAGGCGTTTGGACGGTTCGGTCGAGATTGGTTCGAAGCTAACGATATTAGCAGTGTCTTTTTTACAATAGTTTGTACGGACCTTGAGCCCAACTATATGTGATCCACTTGTCTGTACGTCAATACTAGACAATCTCTCACCCGAAGCGCCGTCAATGGGGAATGATACTGTGCTATCATGAGAGTCGGGAGTGAAGTTCCTACGACCGGGGTAGTTATCGTCAAACGGACCAACATAACCAAGTTGGCAGTTGTGTGAACTGTCTGTGTAGCGGAACCCAATCCCCGCCAGATGGCAAATGTCGAAGACCCATATGACAATTTCCGACAGTTGGGACAGATATTGACCATCTGATCCGCCGTAAAGAACGGTGGTTACTGGAAGATTGTATTTGGCCCGTGGCTCATCACCTCTGCTTCCGTTAAATAGTAGCCCTTCTCTGGGTACTTCTGGATACCACAAACAGTTATTGAACCACGTCTCCTGGTTGGGCAATTTATCGCGACTAAGTGAAACAAGCTTCAGAGCCTAGAAAATATCAGTCCGCGTCAATCGTCTCAGCATGTGGTAAGGTCAAAACTTGCATCGAACTCAGCTTTGACAGCAGAAATTCCCTGAGGTCCTTCCAATCGCCACCTTGGGACACCAGCTGATTCACCCACCCAACTAGTGAGAGTTCTATTACTACGAACGGCGGCAATTCCCTTGACGCCGCGTAAGTCCATGGCAAGTTCCCATCCTTGAATAGGCTCATCAAAGGGGAGCGATATACGTGACATAGCCTTCTCATCCTGGTATCCCAAAAAATAAGGTCTATTGTATTCATCGATCATACTGAACCCGGAGATAAACCTTCCAGCGGCCGTATCGACGAAAGATACCGCCATTTCTCGGATATTCACAGGCTCTGGAAAGTATAGCGCACGAGCCCTCAAAACTCGAGAGCCGTAGTGGAAGCTTTTCCCTGGGTCGGCAATGGCGCGTGAAGCTGTATGCCATGACACTTCAGTTTCGGAGACGTTTTGATCCGAGTCATTAGGCATGGTTTCGAACCACCTGCCCAAAGGCGATCCTTGGCATGAAACTTGGTCCATTTGAGTAAGGGTGGCTTGAAGACGTTTGGCAAGACCCCAGACACGTCGGCGGTTGACAAGACTGGGGACCTCGCGTGCCCATATGTTCAGCGAATGATACAAGGCCATCCATGAGTCAGGAGGCCTATCATGAACTTCAGATAAGTAATCGAACTCGTGACCAGGTTGGAAGCGTGATGCCCAGAAGCTTTCGGGTAACTCCAAGGTTGCAAAGGCAGGAGATGCAAGCCTTACTGAGCGAACATCTGATGTCGGTAGAAGTATAATAATTGCTTGAAGGAGTTCCGGGGCTAGACGAGAAAATGCGTCGCTTTTGAGACATTGTACAGTTGGCTTTAGGCGACTCATGAAGACGTCGGTTTGTAGGTGTACAGCGCCCTCAATGGCTTTGACAAGGCTGAGGATATGGTATGGGTCCGATTGCATCGCTGGAGGTATAGATTTCCAGGAACGGAAACAACTGGTTCGTACAGGCATATCGTACATATGTTCAATTTTGGAAGCACCCCCGTAGTCATGGCCCCAATCAATCAGGGTATTCGCGTCAGTCGGCATAGAAAGACAGGCTGCAAAAAGGTTATCAAGATTTGGTGTGTAATTTTTCGTGAATATGGACCAGCACGATTCATGAAAGCCATAACCCCAGGCTTCATCGGCTGCCTCAGGATCCATGAAAATTGTTGGATCGCTCGGCGTCAAGCCAACGTCGATGGTAGGTCCCGGCCCAAAGCGGCTATCGTGGCGAGAATGGAAATTCGCTGGGACAATGACCGAAGGGATATCATCGTATTCTCCGCATCGTCCAACGCCAGAGACAGCTGTGCGCTTCCAGCTTGTGCCCTCAATCCAGACTGTACATGTTAGGTTTGTCCGGTCCGCGCTTCAATTAAGATCAGGCTACTCACCCGCCCGAACAGTCTCAATCCAGGCCTCGTTAAGGCTCCTGGTGAAGGGTATTCCGCAAACTATGCAGTATTTCATTATGGGGTAATGACTACAATCGGCATTGTTGGGTTTTGCGAAAGGCTAGAAGACTGTGCAATGGCAATAGCAAAGTGGGGGACACCTCCGACTTGGCCTGTGAGAGCCGCCCGTTATCCGCCCAGCCGCCCACCTAAGCGCCCATTTAAGATTTCAATTTGCCATCTGACCCGATGTTGAAATCCCTTAACATACATAGGCGCCCATTACGACGCAAGAGGGATCGTATTCCTCCTGAGCAAATAACGAAGACGACTTTTCTGGCAATCTTTTTAAGCAAAATCTACTTTCATTTATACTCATCTAAAGTATTTCTCAAGTATATCTTACTGTAATGGCTGGCGCACGCCCCTACCTTCCAGCGCAGGAGGATGTTAAGGATACGGTTTGGCTCAAACGACATTTCAACCGGGGCAGCATGAACTCTAACTCTGTTTTCAGTGCATGGATCCGCAGTATATCCCGTGCGGTGACTACACTGTAGCGCAAATTAATCCAGGCTCCCTTGAATCCAACGTCTGTGAAGCATGGACACTCATCCTAAAAGATGTCTTCAGTATCTATCAAGGCTTCATGGTCAACCATGACGCCGACGTCCAAGGCCAAAAGATCGATATGGAGGTTTGTCACCTGAAGAATCACCGAAGGCTTAACTTCCTTGCTCTTGTCCTTAAGCGATATTCATCCTCGAATTCGGATCAAGCACTGGCGGATGCCGAAACTGAGTTAAAAGGGCACCTGGAATCTCTGGGCAACACACAGGAGGGTAGGCTCTGGAGTGCATTGTGCATCGGCAAGAGTGTTCAATTCTACCGATGCAGCAAGGAAAGCGGCAAGCCTGAGCTCTTTGCGCTTCATGATGGCATGCTGCGGATTGACCGACAACCCCAGACAGTGAAACAGTGGCTGCAGCATATCAGGTCAATCATCATGTCATAGGGTACCGATATATGTTTTTCTTTTGTATTTTCCATTATTATTTGTTCGGTCTAGTTAGTGCATTGAATCTTGGGTTTTATATCCAGCCATTCTTTTTCTTTGTATATTTAGTCATTACCTTTGTACTGATTTAATTCTCACACGCATTCAGTCAGATGCTGGATGTTTGTCCAGATGGAAAGGCTATGGTTACGGTTTGTCACTCGGCAACATATCTCATAGAGAAAAGACTCGAGATAATGAATAGATAGTTGCCAATCACCTAGGGTGATCAATTTGGACCAACATTTCACATGTCTCACTGTATAATTGGTACACTTTGTGGAACAAGGGCGTGGCAAAATCAATTCTTCAAAAGAAGACTGAATGAATTATATTAATAACATGCAAGAGCGGTCTTGAAGGCTGTGATAAACAATTAACTGAGCTCGAAAGAAGCAACGCTGTCGTACATCATAAAGTCGTTAAGCGATGTTTCAGCTCCAAGAATATAGCAAGCAGGATATGTGCTGTCAACTTCCTTGAAGATAGATGTGCAATGTGGTCATGTATCCACAGAAAATATGTAGTTGTGTTTTATATCACATCGAAACGTTGCTGTAACCTCAGCAGAATGCGACAATACAGACTGAGAAGATGCTTCAGAAGACGCTGCCTGTTTCATGTCATACTGAGAGGATTCGCAGCAAAAGAGAAAAGTAAGGCTTTTAAATCTCTAGACCCAAACTCTGAACTCATTCTCGAGATGCCCTAGTACAAGACGCAGTGCTGGTAGCAGTATATTCAGACTCAGTATAAGTACTGGCCATAAATAGGAATATAGGGATAAGGGACCACTGGTACTAGTACAGGTGCAGCATAAGCCACTGGCAGTCTCTGTGCATAGTAGGCAGCCGTGATTCCCTGCTGATACCCCGCAGTATGAGCAGCGATATACGGATTGTACTGCAGTGAAGAGACACCAGCACTCGGAATTGAGTTCGACTGGCTACTCGGCTCGCTCGAGGGGAGGGGCTTTGGTACAGCACCCCTTTTATACCCCTTTGGCCGGTATTTAGCCAGACAAGCTGACCTCTCTGTCCTCTCTGGGTGATAGACCACATCAAACTCCCCAATCGCAGCAGAGTTGATGATCATACGCACTGGGCCAGGTGACCCAGACACGTAACCCTTGTTCAGACAGAAGGGGTATTCTTTCCAGGGACCCGACGACTGAAGAGCAAGCTCCTCTTTGTTATGAAATCGCCGCGGGTATATGGACTGGCTTGATATTGGGCTAGCTGGAATTTGCAGTGCCTGTTTCCTGACCTGACTTGCCGGAATTTGTCGGTACCACTTGTCCAAGGTCAAGTCAGAGAGTGAATAGTAGGAGCAGTCCGACTCTGTCTCCCAATTGTTTTGTGAAGATGGAGGGGATGGCAATCCTCCTTGGATATTAAACTGGTCCAATTGACTCAGCGCTTCAGAAGTAAGAGCAGACATTTTGAAATAGAGATATGTTGCTTAGAAAAATGTGAAGGTGAAGGTGGGATGAAAGTCGGAGATAAAGAGAGCGTGGAGATATAGATTGAGAAATGACAAGAGTCAAAGTCTGTATGCTATTGCTGCGTCGAAATGTCGAGTAATTGTAGCCAAAGCTTGATGATGCAGAAATGAAGAGAAGTGTGTGCGCTACGCTGATATGTAGGTCAGAGTCTGACGACTTGCTGAAATAAGACAGTGAATGTGTGAGTGGCTGGCAGAAAGAAGCTGAATAAAGAGATAAGACAACGTTGTGGCACAAGCATAAGCTGAGAGCAGAAGACAGACACTTGAGAGCAGGCAACTGAAGAGTATGAAGAAGGGAAGTTCAGAATTCAGGATGAAGGGGACAAGAGTGGAATTTATACATAGTATCGGTTAGAGTTTGAGAAGAGGGCAGAGCACCAAGCCCTATACCCTACTGATTCTAGAAGGTCGTGGAGGAAAAACAAATCATCCATTTTGTCTGGCTCAACCAATCGTCGTGAACAAAGTGAGTCTGACATTGTAATAAGGTTGACTTAAGGTTAGTACCCGAGGACCGTGAATGAACCCTATCTTCCAACATGAATGAAAGGTGGATACGTCAGAAGTCAAATTTACCGTTATCAAGTATGTTGGTTTTGACAAGTTTAGAGTAGAACCGCAACAAGGAGTTCAGCCAGAATAAAAGCCAGGAATGAGCTGAAAGAAAAGATTCATGGCAAGATGAATGATGTATGAAGGCCTGGGGGTAAAGGTAGAGCACAGGGTCCTCACGGTTGCTATGGGCAGAGGCCGAGCTGTGAACGTCATCACTCAACAGTCTCAGAATGTCTCGTGGATGAAACTACCTCGAGGCGTGCACTTCGGACAGTCGCGTAATTTGAGAACCAGTATCGAAGTAAGTCGCGCGATATTAGCATCGGATTGATAGCTTGAGTCATAAGATGGTACAGAAAAAGAGGACAAAATGGCAGTTAAAACTCTATTTCCTGTGACATTATTGGACGACTCATGTTCACGTCATATATGATACACAAGACTAGGTTTCACAACCGCGCGAGTATTTAGACTTTGTGCCGAATAGTCTAAGTTTGCCATCAGTCACTTCAAGGTCAAAACCTAAATCGGCTGCATAGGAGTGGATCCCCTTGTGTAAGCTTTGGTATGAGCAAAGTTAGACCTATGAGGCTCGCGAGTCCAGGGGGAGGATCAGCTAAATTTTAGAATGTAGACGATTGGGCCTGACATTGGTTTATCCTTGTATTGATGGCTATCACAGTTTGCTAACAGAATGGCTCATAGTTGGTCGCATGACACCCAGAGATATTGCCCCAGTCATGACTGGCTTCTGAGGTACATGCAGTAGGCAGAACTGCTTCTGCTGTGTTCACGATTGGATTCTCAATGATAAATTTGATGGCAATGCACTAGACTATAATTGCTTGGTTTTGTCCCATTCTTTCATTTTTAATTCATGTATCATATCATAGGTCTATAGCCAAGATATACTTTGGAGTCTCCCATACACCATGACCTCGCATCGCTAAGCTTTGGTCCTCATCACGCCTTCTCTGGTCCCTGAGCATATTGTCTCCAAAGAGGGTTCTCCAACAAACTTTCCATCGCACTGTTCTCCGTACCAACAAACACTTCGACACCAGGGCCTGCCTCAGGCCGATCAGGCAGAATGATATGCATCGAGTGAGTCACTCCCACTGAAGGTGGTCGAATGGCTTTGATTCGATCTCCCAGGGCAGGACCCCATTGGATGTCATAGAAAGGAAACTCTCTCCAGGACGAGAACAACGCATGATTGCCTGGCATGTCCAGGAAGATAACAGGCACCAGTCGTGACACGTTACCAAGACCATCCACGAGAGAGCTGATGGTAGCGAGATACGAGTCCTTGGATTTGTTCACAGCGCCTCGGACAACAAGAGCAATATCTGCTAGGCTAGCATCGTCATGTTCCAAAATCTTCTCGATGTCCATGACGGCTGGTGCGAAGCCAAGAATGTTTCCAAGAGTATGTTTGTGAATAGGCTTTCCAGCACGACGACGAGCATCAAGAGCCAGGCCAACCATAGATGGGCCCGTGGGCTTATCCTCGCCCTCCTTCTTCCCATGCTGTGCAGTCATAGTGCATCGCCAGACCAGCGCTGTCAAAGCATCGGTCGTGGAGACGTAAGAAGAAATGTCATCCGACTTGAAAAGCTTTGCATTACGAGGCGCAGCAGCTTTTTTTAGTTCTTGAATCTTCTCAAGGGAGAAGTAAAAGATGTGACCGTGGTGAATTGGTGAAGCTAGTTTTGGTGGGGGTCCTTCAGGTGTGAAGGGTACTTCGACGTACTCTGGATGATCCTCGGGCTTGCCGACAATGGTATCAGATGGCTTCATCAACTTGGCTCTATCGTCGCAGGGGATTTCGGCTGGGTTCGTGATAGGCAGGCCTTGAGCTTTGCGGACTTCCTCAGCAAAGATCTCAGTAAACTTGTACGCTGTTGTACCATCGATATAGGCGTGAAGGAAAAGAACGTTGAGGAGCAGACCGCCCCTGATGAAGTTGAGCTGCACCATGGTAGTGTTCAATCGATCCCCAGCACAAGGCCATTCTCCACCTAGACCTCGTTGACAAACAATATCAGGGTCCAGAACAGAAGTAGGATATCTCCGACGCTTCAGCTCCTCAAAACTGGGAAAGTCTTGATCTCGAAGGTCCTTGACGAGAAAATCATGTTCAATCTCATCACCATAGTGACGGAGCTGCAATAGCCCAGTCTCGAGATAGTCAGCAGTAGGAACAGCCTCACACCCCGCAATAGGCGTACGTTCCTTAAACGCCGAATAAGCCGTCTTGAGAATAGACGTTATCTCCTCAGCATTGTAACTCTCACCAAGCTCAAAGTGCAGAAGACTTCGGATCCATCCCATAGGACCAATCTTCTCAGTGGGAAGTAAAGGGGGAGCGAGATCAGGAAGTGGTGTGACCTCTTCGGTAGCGACGGTCTTGGAGTGGAGAGCGGGTTGGTCTACGACCAGAACCTCTGTTTTAGCGGGAGCCATGATGAAGGATGGGAAAATGTGGATATGGTTTGTTTTTTTCGTTTGGGCTTCAGTGGAAGGGGGCCTGGCTTCTAATACTTGGACAAACGAAAGGAGTTTTTAACAGGCGAAGGTCGCCACGCGGAGAGATGGACTGTTTTGGTCCTAAATCTTCTTGTTAACCATGTGCTTTTCAAGGCGTGCTGCCGCAGTAGTTACATTGTTAGTTCCGAGTATGAGGATCGACGGTGTTGGTTGAGGAGGATAGACTGGGGCCAAGCTTTCTTGGGCAGATCGCTTGGGATAAAAACGTTGCGATAGAGCTCGACATCCATCGACTGACACACCTTTCGGACCAAGCTAAGTAGGACTCGGTGGGTTCGACTGCTCACATGACCAATGATATCGTATCCTTCTATCTAAGAGACCGAGAGAAACGTTGTATCGACCAATTGCGTATTTCTGACCCAGCATGCCTCGTCTAGCAATCATGTTTGAACTTCATAAGAACTACACAAAGCAGCATCCAAAGTGGAGTATCAGCCAGTGGACCTTCCATGGGCTAATATGCGTTTCCAAAAACAAACCCTCGGACCAAATCCGACATGCCGGAGCCGCTATTCCCAGGATCACCTTCGACTCCTTTACCCTTCTGAGAAGCTAAAGCCGTGATAGTCTCTAAATCAAGATAACGCAGACTAAGCGAGCCTTTGAATGAAACATTACAAGCATTTGCCGTGGATCCCAGCGGGTCCTGTCTGCATAAACGGTTGAACATGGACCAAGCCCTGAAACGTGCTTGTGCCGGCTGTAAATCCCCGTAATATCCGACCGGAAGTACGTCGCGGTGACAGGGATTTACTTCCGGTGGTGCCATTTCAGAGCCGCAAGTTTCGTCTTGGCAATTCATCTCCCATCTGATACGAGTCAGATCTCAGTCCGGATATAACTACCATCGATATCAGGTTTATTCTAACCTACATGATGCAGACTTTTCTCAAGAAGGTAGAACTGCTCAAAAGCAGGGTTTAAATAATTTAAAAAGTACCAGTAATCGCTCGAAAGCCAGAGGCCCCTCGTAGAATTTCTCATTCTCCATAGCAGCCAACAAAAGGTAGCATCGAAGTGGACTCCAGCCCCATCAAGGCCTGCACCGAATTTTCACAAGTGGCCTGTTTGGCTTCATTTCCGCGTAAGTAAACGAAGAAAAGAACGAGCCCGTAACGGCTAGAGATTTGCAGTCGAAGCCTCGCCACTGGAAAAAGAAACGGCCGTCTTGTCCCTGTATCTCGCAATGGTGATTACTCGACTAGACGGGCAAAAGCCCATTTAACTAACCAACACCCCATGCTATAACTTGAGCCGCCATTTTTGTTTGTGAAGCTAGTCTGATAAGCAGATATGGAAGTTGACCCTAACATCGTAGCCATTTTTGGTCCGCCGCCGAAAGGTCTGGATCTTGAGAAGAATGTCATCACCACTTACAATACCGTCGTTTGTGTTGTTCTTGGCATTGCTGTTACGGTAGTCGCTTTGCGATTTTACGTGAGGAACATGAAGTCGGCGAACATCGAGATGGACGATTGGGCTGTGTTGGTCAGTCTGGTAAGGTTTTCCACCGAGATGATCGAGCTTTTGCTGACGCGATGCAGCTTTGCGCTTCAGCAACTGTTGCTATGACAATACTGGGTAAGCTTGCTCTGCTAATCTGTTTTGGCCTTTGTGTTGATGGTTGATAGCTGGAGAGCATGGCTCGGGAGCTCATGTTTGGTCAATCAAGCTCACCACTGTCGTCGACGTCTTCAAGGTGTGCCTACTACCCAACCCAACGCTCTCCTCATACGATATTTACCAAACTTAGATCGTCTACGCCGAACCCTTCGTATACGCCCTCGCCGTCACATCCGTCAAAATCAGCATCCTCCTCCTCTACCGTCGCCTCTTCCCCCTTGGCATCGACAAAAACCGAGTATACACAATAATGTTCTGGATAGCGACCTTTTTGACGACCGTATACCCTTTTATCCTCTGGATCACCATGCCTTTCGCCTGTAAACCCGTCAGTCATTTCTGGAACCAATACCTTGGCGCCAAGGGCAAGTGCATCGAAGTGAAGCTGTTCTTCCTTGTTCTTGGAATCATGAACATGATGAACGATATCATCATTTTGACTGTTCCGATACCGAGAATTTGGACACTTCACATGAACAGTAAGACCAAGATTTCTATCATTTGTATTATGCTTCTTGGCAGCTTGTAAGTAATCGTATGATACTATGATGGGTTTCCAGCTAACTTTTATTAGTGTCTGTGTCGCCAGTATCGCGCGAATCTACTACCTCTGGGGCTTCTTCCAGAACCTCGACGCAACATGGTGGATGGGTCCATCATTCGCGTGGTCCAGCCTCGAACCCTCCGTCGCAGTCATCTCTGCTTGTCTACCAACCCTAGCGCCTCTGTTCCGGATCAAGCGCATCAATTCGACTTCACGCGGTACACCATCAGGACCAACTGACCTATCCAAATCCGGTTCCAAGCACTTCCAACTCTTCAGTGTTAACAGGACGAAAGGGAATGCTTTTGGTAGTGATGACGATGAGGTCGAATTGACATACGATGTTGGGAGGGGCGGAACAGGGGATGGGTCGATTTGGAAGAATCAGGGCGGCTCAGCTGCGGAGCAAGGGATCGTTGTTCAGACACAGGTTTCGGTGACGCATCAAGACAGGAATGGCCGTACCAGCACAGAGTAGATATCGTTTTTCTAGACGCAAAAAGAAAAAGATGCTTTTAGAAGTCCACGCTTGGAGTTGATGTACATAATGCAAGACAGCGCTCTGAAAATAACACCACCGCATCCTCTATGTTCTCTTGGATACTACTTGATGTTTGTGACTCACCTAATCATGCAATGCTACCGTCGCTGATTCAGAGTTCATCGATGGTCCCGTAAACAGTATACCCTACACGGTTCAATTCATCCTCACATAATTTCATCAAGTTCAATGGAAACAATGAGTTAGCCCGGGAAAGGGCCGCATAAGACAAATCACAATATCATCACCCAATAGCAAGAGTTTATTTCATTTACCAATAACGCCACATGTACTATTGAACAATCTGTATACTTTTTTTTCAAAAGCAAAATATCACTTACCCCCAATCTCACTAAATGCAAAACCGCCATAATTCCAACAGAGCCACGACCTGCGCGATATTTCCCCTTACCCTTCTAAGATGTTGCTATTAATCATCTTGAACCCCCAGAGCCCCACGTTTCCCCCTGTTTCGCGACAATCACCAGCTGTTAAGACTCCGACGGCCCCCAATAGCTTGAATCTCGACAAGCTTCCTCTCCAGTCTGTCGATTGCGTACCTACAGTTGGATCGCATGATCCCGTTTAGTCCCCGATAGTACTTATGTTGCGCCTTCTCCTGGAGGACGACGATCTCCCTCTCAATCTCCCCACGTCTTCGAGCCTTGCTAAGCTCTTCCAAATAGATCAAATAGTTCTGTGGAACCATGACCGAAGTACTCACTTTCTGCACAAGGGCAGGGTCCTCGCCGCGCTCTTTTGCTACCCAGTAGTCTAGATCATACTGGGATATCTCACAAAGCTCGCCATAGCCTTGTCGACCGATCATATGGGTCCCATCATGGATGGCCTGCTCATACATTGCAGCCGTGAGAGGATCCAACCGCAGATGCTCCACGACGAAGTCTCTGCGTCCATCTGGGGTGAAGAAAGTAGCTGTATGTCTGCATGCCATGAAGGCTGGTGGTCCAGCCATGTGCTCTGGTCGCTCAGCCGTGTATGCTGGCGGTTCCGCTCTGTAAGCGGGAGACGATGATCGGTCTTGTGTTGGTCGCATTTTTCTGTTGCCTTGTGAAGGTTGTGAGAATGCTTAAGAGAGCTAAGTGAAGAGTTTAGAAATTTGTTAGTTGAAGAGGATATACTCTGGTGTGATTGCTAAGAAAAGCTGGTGAGGAGGAAAAAAAGCTGCCATGGCCCAGGCGGAAGGGAACTATTTATTTGATATTTCTCTCTACTGTGTTTCCCATCACTGTCAATTTGTTCAAGTCAAGTCCATATATTCAATCAATTTGGATCAATTGTGCCACCAAACTTCTTCGTAAGTCAGATGAACATGCTGACGATATCGGCATGATGTATGGTTTACAAAGTAGGACGAGCTCCGGTTCGCTTGAAATGACGGACACAGCGCAGAGCTCTTGGCATTAATATTTAGAACGTTGTTTATCATTTTGTGAATGACAGTTATGTGTGTTGCACAGGTATGCCAATAAGTGTTGAGCGTGTTGTGAGGACTGACAGCCTGACAATCTGTGATGAGGGTTATCAGCTGGGCAGTCTTGTCTTATCAGCTTATCGCTCACAATCTTTGCTCAGGGTTGTTTCTGTAAGGTAGATAAGAACAACGACACACATGCAAATGATCCGCTCTTGCAAATTACAGTGTTTGATAGAACAAATGTCATATAATGAATGTATGTGTTGTTAGCTAATAATTCACTAGCTCAAACTATTGATTTTAGAGTTTGGTGAGACATGATGAGCCCCAAGTGGCGGCAGCTAACAGACCGCGTTCCCCCTCCCTGACGATTCCTCCCTTGAGAACTGTTCTCTCATCTCAACGCTCACTCTTGCAAGCTTGTTCACCCTTCTCAATCGCTGTCACTTCTCCAAAATTCGTCATCATTTTTCGAAATGTCGGATCGTTTTGATAGCTTCCCCTTCATCAGCTTGCTGAGTGGTTGGGGAGTCGTCAGGTAAGGCGGCAATACTACCATGAAACTGGATTAACTGACTGATTGTGCTTTGCACAGCGGCCCTGGATTATTGTAAGGTCCCCAAAGCTCATCAATTGTCTGTCAACTTACCGAGTACAGCATGCTACGCAGCTTGGTATCCGGCATCACAACCGCAACGGTCGTCGGCGTCTCAAGCGGCATGGCCGGCAGCATGATCTGGGGAACAGCAGGTCTACCCTTCATCATCGGCTCATCTCTCGGGTTCGCGTTTGGTAGCTACCGTTGGTACGAAGTAGCGACTAGAGAAGCCATGGTTCAGCTGGAACTCTACCCTGCGCTGCTACAGATGCATATCACGTCCAACTTTCCTTGGGTGCCGGATCTGCATAGTAGAAAGAGGGACTGGTATACGGCTGAGACGTTTCGGAGGTCGTGGGTGATGAAAAGCATGTTGGTTGTTGGTTGGCTTTCTGCTGAGTCGTCGCTTCGTGAGATTCGTGAGCGGAGGGAGGCGAGATTGGTGGAAGAGTATGTCGCTGTTGAAGAAGAGTCAGAGTGAGCACGCTCACTAGCAAGCAGCTACCTAATGGTGCATTTTCCTTGTTCAATATGTCGAGGCTGATAGCTCATCAATTAAAATCACACGCGATTGCCAATGTTCCTCTCATTTCTGGCGGCATTTGGTAGGGCCAGCGTTGGTGGCCTGTGATTGGATACCTTAGCAACGCGTCGGCCAGAACAACCCCGCTTTTGAGATGGCGTGTCTCCATAAGCTTGAATCTGCATGAACAGAGGCTTTGAACAGATCAACAAAAGAGCATGGCCAGTATCAGTATCTAGTTCTACTGAATAAGAAAAGATATAAGCGATAAGTACAAAAACGAAACAGCTCTATTTAGAGCGAGTGAGTCGCATGAAATGTGGTTGACAAATCAAGCGCTGACATATCTAGATCATCCATCACCGCAATTAGTATCCAATGAATGACTCTCAGCTTCAAGGGATGGCTTCAATCGCCCCAGCAGCCAAGCTAGCCGTCCTCATCGACGCCGACAACGCCAGCGCGGCCATGATAGCTTTCGTCCTCGCCGAATTCGCAAAATACGGCACCACTTTCGTCAAGCGCGCTTACGGCGACTGGACCAGCAACCGCCTGAACAGCTGGAAACCCCAGCTCCTCCACAACTCCATCCATCCTATGCAGCAGTTTGCATATACGGTTGGAAAAAACGCCACAGACTCAGCCATGATCATAGACGCTATGGATTTGCTATACTCTAACAAATTCGATGGTTTCTGTATCGTGTCCAGTGACAGCGACTTTACGCGTCTCGCGTCGAGGATTAGAGAGTCGGGGTTGATGGTTTATGGGTGTGGAGAGCGGAAGACGCCGAAGCCGTTTGTCACGGCATGTGATAAGTTCATTTATGTTGAGAATCTCGTGCCGAGATCTGGAACTCCATCGATTGAGGTCGATGCTGCTGGACCGTCATCTGCATTGCCGCTCAATGGGCGATCGCCCAGCGATAGACCTCCCCGTGGCCACGCTCCAATTTCCGCGTTTACCAAGGGTAAAGGTCTTTTGATGGACTCGCCTGCGCCTGCAAGAGGCTTGCTTCCTGAGCAATCAACTCCGGGACCTTCAAATCGTGGACAAATAGCGCGTCTTCCCGAAAGGGTCGATAACCAGAAGGACAGGGCTGAACCGAGGGCTAGGGCCGACGGCGAGTCATCGGCAGGGCCATCCAGTGCGCCAAACATCAAAGCCGAGCCCTACGACGCAGCAACGTCCGTTCCCACGTGGAACAGCACAACAAACGGCAAGCGAAAGAGGCTCGACTTCGATGATCCCAACAGTCCTGCGCGAACCAAACCTCGGGTATCATCACCTGAACCAGGCGAGTTGGAGCCTGAGCCGCGCGCAGTTGATGACCAACTCATAGAATGGCTTCGCGAAGCGGTTGAGGCAAGAACCGGTGAAGATGGCTGGGCTGGCCTTGCGGCCGTCGGAGCGCTCATGAACAGATGGCACCCTGACTTTGATTCCCGATCGTATGGGTTCAGGAAATTACATGAGCTGATAGCGTCAACGGGACTATTTGAGATTGAGGACCGGCGTCCTGGAGAGGGCAAGCCCATTGTCAAGTATGCGAGGTATCTCATAGATAGAGACGACGGAGGTTCGGTTGACTCACGCCCAACAGGGATATTATCTTACGATAACTGAGTTTTCATCTGTGAGGGGCGTTCTGATTGAAGCGGCTCGTTGTGGAAATTTTAAATAGTAATGGTAGTGTGATCTGTGTAAATCCATCTCATGTTTTGTTCCTTCAAAGTATTAGAATTGTGAACGTATAAACATAAGAAGCATTCCGCTCGCCTCCCTTTTCCTTTGCCTCACAAAACATTGATGTCACGTTCTCCTCCAATGACATCCGACATTCCACCTCCAACCATCAACCCACATACAAAAGCTCCCCCTATGAGGAAGAAGACCTCCGCCCCCTTGATTTTACGAAGGATAAAAAGCGTCTCGCCGCCACGAATAATAGCCACTTTGTCACCGATCTGTACAGTCCAAGCCGCCAGTCCCGTATGAACCCGATAAGCTATGAACAATGAGCGATGCGCACATGTTTCATAGATGCGCTGCACATAACCTCTTTACTTCTCTGTCTTATGGGAAGCATCCATCGACGGCTCTGTGACAAGCTCGCGATGGTCAGATCAACCGCAGCTCTAATCTGGAGAAGCTGGACATACATCACGGTCTCAAGCCCCGTTGTTTCCACCTCAAGATTTGTCGTCTCATATAAATCCTCCTGAGAGCCCACGGCCCCATACAGTTCGATCATCGTCTCGACATAAGCCCAGTCA
Source organism: Fusarium begoniae (assembly GCA_013186755.1). NCBI lineage: Eukaryota > Fungi > Ascomycota > Sordariomycetes > Hypocreales > Nectriaceae > Fusarium > Fusarium begoniae. The sequence goes on from JAAOAG010000177.1 coordinate 57,470, forward strand.
TGACTGTCAGCAGCTCCTGCACTTGCATAATCGGCTATCATCGTTTTGCAGAGGGCGTTGGTGCGACCCTCAGCGTCACCATAAGGGCAATCTGGAAGCTCAACCAGGGCAAGATCTTCCCATTCAGCAAGAGCACTGATACCCTTCCTGGAGATAGGGGGCCTCTCAAATTCAGGATGTCATACGGGGCCGAGCTGTCTGATCTCATCAATAATCTGCCCCTTGAGAGACAGCTTGTGGGTCTGATTTTACTTGAGCGTAGATCTTCTGCATGAGGGGAACTTGTGTGTCCTTCTCATAAACTGATACGGCGAGAAGTTCATCGTTTGCTGTTTGAAAGCTATCAAATTGTCAGACCGTGATTTCTGACTTATCGCCGTTCATTCAAGTACCAATTTGCAGGAGCCTTATCGCTCGTCAGGGGGTTGAGATCCAGACCGAAGCGCTGTGGCGTTATGCGGCTCGCTAATGGCGGTACCTGATTGGTGCCGGTTTGCTACACCTTGTTTCCAACACGTACCAGCTGTTGAAGTCCTGTTCACCCAGCCTTCTTCCTACCATGTACTTATGAAATGGCACAAAGAACCCCTTTCCTACCATCCGAGCACTTCTGGCGATCCTCTTCTTGGGAAAGAAAGGGTGAGTCAAGGCAGATATTTGTAATATTGAAGTCTAGAAGGGCTATTGTGGTTATTAATGGGATATTCTCTCATGCATACCATGACCTTCAAGATTTCTGTAGTCGTAGCGCATTATCCCGCCAACTCAGCTCTCGCCGGATTAACAGGCAACTCAGACTTGCCGGTGTCTTGCATCTCGGAAGCTTCTACACTATGCACCTGTTTCACACCACTAGACGTCTTCCCGTCTCCATCGAGTTCAGCCTTCTGATACCCAGATTCAGTAGTGTGAGTAACTGCACCAGGTGGTTTCTTCGCCTTCTTGCCAATCAAAAACCCAGCACCAAGACCGAGAAGGATAAGGCCAGCTACACCGACTCCCGCGCCAATCCCTGCCTTTGCACCAGTCGAGAGTCCACCATTACTTCCCGAAGATGAGCTCTCACCACTTCCACTAGAAGAACTTCCTCCTTGTTTTGAATCCCCGTCTTCGAGATCTGCTTCGTCGGTAGGCGTGCTAGGCTTCCGTTCGGTTGCAGGCTTGGTATGGTTACCGACGCACTTGTATGATCCCTGGACAATGTGATTGAGGAAATGTTCATCGAACCAAGAACAATCCATGGCCTTGTCACCAGCGAGATAGAAATCTCCTGTAATGACCTCGAGACTAAAGAATTCGACGTTGGTAAATGGCCCGGTCATGTTGATGTTATCAGCCTTCTTGAGCAAATTGGCAGTAAAGTTGAGAAGGCGAGGGTTGTCGTGTATCTGTAAGTCCTTGACGTAGTTTAACCTCGGTACTGAGAAGTCATTCAGTGCAATATTCTCGTCAATGCCAAGCGTGCAGTTTGCCGTCTTCAGACTCGGGAGACTAAGCTCGGAGAAGAAGTTGGAAGTGAAGTTGAGCTTGCCCTTGAACCAATCCACGTCATCACCATGTACTTCAGTCAATGATGGTAGGCTGGCGTTAACTAGATCCCTGAAGATACCGCCAGCGTCCCCGCCACTGGTCTGTCGGCCTGGATCGCTACGACCTCCGAGCTTCTTGAGATTGGGTACCGACAGGTGCGTGTCTCTTCCATTTTCCTTGACGCGCAAAAGCCCGACTTCGGGGAGAGACAAGGAGATATAGTCGAGATCGGGGTTACTTCTGATGTCCACCGTATAGTTGACAAATTTGAGATTATCCAGTACGACACGCTCCAGTCCACTGTTGCCCCAGATTGTGATCTCGCGTTTGACCCTCTCCGCCGATGAGGTGAAAGGTGCTCCCCCGGTGGCTTGAAAGTTGACACCTAAAACGCCAATACTATAAGTAGAACTAACGTTCAAGTACAAGTTGCCCGCCGCAGACTGACTTGCCCCAGAACTGATCTCGAGCCCTTGTGATACATTCAGCGTTGGATCCGTATTAATTGATACGTCGCCCCATCCCCCATACGCAGCCAGGCGATAGATGGTTCGTAGAGCTGGAAGCGTTATGTTCAAGTCACCCGGTGTCCTGGTAATCTTTCCGCCGGCGCCGTACATCAAGATGTCACCGGTGACGTTATTGAGCGTCGAGCTGTAGAATGTAACGTAGTCGTCCGGGAAGTCGTTGTTATACGTAATATCGCCGATAAGAGTTTCGACGCCAGTCATGTTGATGGTTCTCGTAACGTTAATGAGATGGAGATCGCCGGTGTATGTTGGGCATGATGCTGCTAGGCTCGATACTTGGGTCGCCTCGGTTATCGTCGAAGTTTCCTCGTTCGAACAGGCTTGTAATAGTTAGATAGCGCGACGCTCCAGAAAATGCAACGACATACCAGCAATTACGTCTCCAATATGCCCCGATAGGCAGAATACCAGTCCGAGACGGACCGCAAATCTTATACAAACCATTTCTCCCTCTTCGCTGTTGCAGATGCGATGAAAGAATGGGAACGAGGAATGGGTGAGCAACGGGGGAAGGGGTCTTAAGACATGCTAAGTACTGCGCTTCAATCAGCCTTGGGGGTTTCCAATTAAGCTTAAACAAGACTGTGGCGTTGACTAACTCTAGCCCGTGTGACTCGGTAGCCCAGGCTGCACCACACAAAAAGCAAAGCACTGATCGTGGAAAGTGCCTGAATAAACATCTACACAAGTCAGCTATTCCACAAAAGGTCAACAACTCTACACAATTGGTCTCAATTAATCGCATGGCTGTATTTATTTACTGCATTAATCTGTCTATGTTATCCTGTAATAACATGTAACCTGCAAATATTTCTGGCTGTGGCAGTCTTGGCATTGCACCCCTGGTCAATGAGGCTTTCTGCGATGGCTTCCATTCGATCAACATTTTCAGCTCGGACAACGTGGCTGGCTGTAAGATTAAAATGCCTCCCACCGTCAGTCTGACTGGTCCAAATCAGAGGAAGCAACCATCACAGCCAAACAATGATCAATTACACAAGCGTGATAACCGGAAACTCATCTTGCGCTTCCAACTCCAGCTTACGTCCCAAAGCCTTCTCATCAATAAACCCAAACCCCAGCCTCTCATACTCCTCTCCCCCATCAACTCTCTTTACCAATATGGCATGATAAGTCTCCTCATCCGGTTCTTTAACCTTCAGCAAGATGAGCGCAAAGAATTCCTTCCCCTCTAAACTCTTCACTATCTTCAATGCCTCCTGAGGCGCATCATCAGCTGTAAAGTCAAAGTCAAACCGCGAATGCGTCTCATCATCCGCCGTACGGATCGGAGGGTTGTTATCATACGCGAATCCTGGCTTCGTAGGATCCCAGTCTTTGACGTCGAGGTACAATCGCTCCATCGGCGCTTGAATCCTCAGCTTTCCGCTTGTGACCTCGCCGTAGATATTTGTGCCCTTGAGATCGACATCGACGTCTAAAATTTTTGCAACTTCCTCATAAGGCGCTCTTACCCCGAGGCCGGGAATTCCGTCCATGGATGCCCATGACCAGGATGGCGCTCGGTACTCTGAAACACGTCTGCATCTGAGGCTTTGCCAGAGCAGTCCTTCCAGCAGTTTTGATCGCCAAAGGCCAACAACATACTCGTCGTTAAGGCGTTGGGCAAAGATACTAGCGAGTCCAGAGATGGCAGGGAGTTTATCCGACGCCTCTGTTAGTTTCCGAGGGCCATATATCCAGAGCAGGCTATACCATGACTGATATAGGCTCGCTTTAGGATCCTCGTCTTCTCCTTCTTTATCGCCTGGCTCTTTTTTCTCGTCCAGTCCATCTGGCATATCATGCACATTCTCAAACCTCCAATCAAGAACTGTGCCATCCTCCCCTCGAAATCCCTCACTACACTCAAAGAACATTTGTTGCTTTGTATAAAGCAAGGTTCGATACGGTAGTACTCGCTCCTGGAGAGCCCAACCCCGGTCAGAGAGTGGCTCATCTGGCAAGCTCACATAAGAATCAGCACCGGATTCTTTATCAATCGGAAGATCGAACGCCATGACCTGCCCACTGAGCTCTCCGGACTTATACACAAACGTCTTGTATTCCCTTGGAGTTGTCTCGCTAAAGAGTCCTTCTGAGTGATCCTTTGCTTTTGAGGCAGCGACAGTTAGGTAAGAGTTTGCGTAGATGGAGAGCATCTTTGCTGATTCTCGTTCCCAGTCGTCGTAGTCTCCTTGACAGATGTAGATGCTGTCTATCCAGAGATATCTCACGCCTAGTTCTCGTGCGAGTTTGATTACATCTTGGTGCGTTTGCGATAGATCGGAGATGATGATTTGACGTTTCCGCTCTTCAATGGTTGCTTTGGTGGTTGTGAAATGGGGCTCTTTGCCCCAACAGTAGCTGCAAAGCAAACATCAGTGACTGTCACCTTCAGAATCTGGTTGGGAAGATACCTCAGAGAAATGTATTTTCCAAGCTCCTGTCCGTCTGTTTCTCTCAGCTTCGCATATGGGCTGTTGATATCATCGCCCACGTCAACAACTCGATACGGCAACAGCTTGTCTCCGTGGCTGCACTTGGGATGCTTGTTACATTCAGTAACCCAGTTATGAGCCCTAGATATAGCCTTCGTAGTCCCACCATACTGCTCAACGGGTCGTCCACGAATGATCTGAGCCAAAGGATTGCCTAGGAAAATCAGTATCGGTACCTCTGAACGGAATATCCGGTCTCACCATCGCCTACACAAAGCCCAATGGCCGCTACAAGCCGTACATTCCTTTTGTTTGTGTCGTCTGTAGTACTCATAACCCAAAACCCATCCCCTCCAACTTGTTTCTTGACAATCCACATCTCCCATCGCGGCCAACCGTACTTTGTTATCGTTCCCGCTTCCCACTGGGGTCTAAGCTCTTCGAGTTCCGCCTGGCATAATTCGACCTGGGTGAGTATAAGGGAACAGATACCGCAGTTGTCATTGTCCGCTGCATTTCGTAGAGCATCCAGACTCTGATGGTGTAGGTAACCTCGGCTGTCTTCGGGCCAATGGTGAAAGTCTTGGAGATATGAATATCCGCTGCTGGACGGCCATGACTCAGGTGGGACTGTAGGAAGATTTCCCCATGGGATTTCTTTGCAAATATTGCATAAAGCCATTTCGTTGTACTGTTGAAGTTGTGATTCATGTTTTGAGTAGGCAACAGCGTGAAGTTTGAATGTCAGACGAGACATAAATGCATGCCTGAGGCATTAACTGATGATCCCTGTTTAACGACTGGACTCATCGTCTATGAGTTATATAGATAAGGTAGTAGCACCTGTATATCCATATTGAAGAAGAGACAAGAAGATTTCTTTACTTTCTAGATCTCAGAATATGTGTCATTGTATTATCCTTACCAGTAGTGTTTTACCATAATTTCCCCTAGTTTCTAGCATAGCAAAGCTACACTGCCAAATTCAAAACCGCTCAAGCGGGGTTTCCATAGTGTTTATAAGTAGCAAGATAATAATTGAGATCCCACTTCTATATGGCTCAAACTCATTATGAACTAGATGTCTTATCATTTAGTCTACTCTATTACCCCATTCTTGGACAGAGTGTGTAATTCTGCTTAAATTGTGGAACCCCCACTTCCGGCTCATAATAGATAAGTTCAGCAGAAAAGCATATAAGAGAATAAGATTACCTATAGAGGAGCTATCATCTTGTGCTCAAAAAGGTTCTTATTATAAGATATTCTCAATTTATTAGCAAGCCTCAACGTTATCTGCAAGCAGAATCAGCATCAAGCAACAGTAAGCTACCCTACACATCGATGCCAAGGTCACAAGCTGACATTTCCCAGTGTCTTCATCTGAGATAGAAGCTATTACTGCAGTCCTGCACGCCTACGGGAGTGCTCTGAAAGACCGAAATGTCAAAGAAACAGTCGCACTCTACACCAGCGATGGCGTCATAATGCCTCCCCACTTTAGCGCCAGCGCAGGAACCCAGGCTCTGACTGACACTTACGGGCGGATCTTCAGTAGCATTCAACTGACAATCACCTTTGATATCAATGAGATTGTGTTAATGTCGCCAGAATGGGCTTTCGCAAGAACCACCGCAGAGGGCACAAAGACTATGCTGCAGACCCAAGCTTCAGAACCCCATTCTAACCAAGAGCTGTTCATTCTGAAGAAGGAGGATGGGACCTGGAAGATTGCGCGATATGCCTTTTCTACTATGAAACCGCTTGTACAGGATGGGATTCGACGTAGCTAAGCGAGATGCTTTTCATTCAGAGGTATAGCCATAATCTGATCACTCTAAATATTATTATGGTCTGATCGTTGCCACAAAAGTTTCCGATAAACACAATATTCAGAGATTATCTCCGGGATTGGGAGGATCCACCAATTCCCCTATCCCGTTTCATCCCATTCTTGGCCGTCCCAGAGCAATCCGCGTATTTATCCCTGCATCACATCCCCAAAACATAAAATAGAGAGATTTTAAGTTTGCCGATACAAAAACACTTATAAAAATACGAGATGTAACAATCGGCGTAGTCTCTCGCGTCATCTCCCAGCGGTGAACCATCAGTCAGCCCAGTCTCAACTACCGGCCGAGCGTCGCCCAATTCGGACCGGACCGAGAAGCTCCGCCTAACAATTCTTCCGTGGAGCGCTTACACCGATGGAAGAATATTCCCCGAGCTCTTGGTCCGCCTTGTTTCAGCGCCCGCTGAAACTATTAAGGACCTGTCAGTACCTACACCGAATGCCGAGGAAGCCGTAGCTATAAGATCACCAAAATGTCTTTTTTGTTTCAAACATGATGATCTTTATCATTACTCATAAACTCTATCGACTATGTGGAAACTCCTCGTCAGCGGTTTTGTCGCCGTCGCGTCCCTCAGCGGCGTGAACGCTGCTTATCCCAACCCTGGTCCCGTCACCGGCGATACTCGTGTTCACGATCCTTCGGTTGTCAAGACTCCTAGCGGGGGATACTTGTTGGCGCATACGGGAGACAACGTTTCCCTCAAGACATCTTCTGATCGAACGGCTTGGAAGGATGCAGGTGCTGTTTTCCCCAATGGTGCGCCTTGGACTACGCAGTACACCAAGGGCGACAAGAATCTCTGGGCCCCTGATATCTCATACCACAACGGCCAGTACTATCTGTACTACTCCGCGTCCTCCTTCGGTCAGCGTACTTCTGCCATTTTCCTCGCTACCAGCAAGACCGGCGCCTCCGGCTCATGGACCAACCAAGGCCTCGTCATCGAGTCAAACGACAACAACGATTACAACGCCATCGACGGTAATCTCTTCGTCGACTCGGATGGAAAATGGTGGCTCTCCTTCGGCTCCTTCTGGTCCGGCATCAAGCTCATCCAGCTCGACCCCAGCACCGGCAAGCGCACTGGCTCAAGCATGTACTCCCTCGCCAAACGCGACGCCTCTGTCGAAGGCGCCGTCGAGGCTCCCTTCATCACCAAGCGCGGAAGCACATATTACCTCTGGGTGTCGTTCGACAAGTGTTGCCAGGGTGCGGCAAGCACGTATCGTGTCATGGTTGGACGCTCGAGCAGCATTACTGGGCCTTATGTTGACAAGGCTGGCAAGCAAATGACGTCTGGTGGCGGAACGGAGATTATGGCTAGCCATGGGTCTATCCATGGACCGGGACATAATGCTGTTTTCACTGATAGTGATGCGGATGTCCTTGTTTATCACTACTACGATAACGCCGGCACGGCGCTTTTGGGTATCAACTTGCTCAAATATGACAATGGCTGGCCTGTTGCTTACTAGAGATCTGAGAGGGGATGGTTGGCCTGTTGAGGCAATGAGCTGGAATCTCTTGTCTGTACATGAATTGCATTTGTAAATATTTCACCTTCTATATATACCGCATCGACATCCGCACGAATAACATACGAATTCGCAAGCAACTAAATGTCTCCTATGATAATGCATGGACACTTGGGTTAGTAATAACCAATATGTAATGGAGTACTGGCTGCATGTTGACAGAGGGCTACGACTCTGAGTGACTATGTCATAGGCCTTTCTCAAGCCAGTTCCGTTCCCCGGACTCCCTTTGGACACTAGGGATTAACAGGAACCAAGCCGAGGGATCGTCCCACCGCATGACCAAAACGTGGTTTAGTCGCCCCACGATCTCGGCAGGTAGCACTGGAAGTTTTTACGAGGCCAGCTAATTACCCAATGACTCGAGCGCTTAAGCACCCCGCAACGCCGATCCCCCAGAGTCAATGCGGGGGAAACATGTCGACTTTGCGCACGAATAGAATTACAGCAATGGATGGATGGTTTTCCCCATGGAGAAGAAAGTTCGGTCCGTGGCGGGCCGGAGAACTGGTAATTGAGTAATGATTCCAGGAAATGGTGGCTCTTTGACGATCTTGGTGAAGATATATAGACCGTGCAAGTCGCTGTTCGTCACGATGGAATAAACAGCGAGACAGACCACACGAATCGTGTTCAGATATCCCATAATGCGTCTTCTATCGTTCCCCAGCCATCTCCTTGTGGCCTTCCTCACCCTGAAAGAGGCCTCTGCCCTCGCCCTCACAAAGCGCGATAGCCCCGTCCTCCCCGGTCTCTGGGCGGACCCCAACATCGCCATCGTCGACAAGACATACTACATCTTCCCAACCACCGACGGCTTCTCAGGCTGGGGCGGCAACGTCTTCTATTGGTGGAAATCATCAGATCTTGTATCATGGACAAGGAGCGAGAAGCCATTCCTTACTCTCAACGGTACGAGTGGTAACGTCCCTTGGGCTACGGGCAATGCCTGGGCTCCTGCTTTCGCAGCGCGTGGGGGCAAGTACTATTTCTACCATAGTGGGAATAATCCCTCTGTGCAGGATGGACATAAGAGTATTGGTGCAGCGGTAGCTCATCATCCTGAGGGGCCGTGGAAGGCGCAGCATAAGCCTATGATCAAGGGAACTTCTGATGAGGAGATTGTCAGCAACCAAGCTATTGATCCAGCTGCTTTTGAAGACCCTGAGACAGGAAAGTGGTATATCTATTGGGGAAATGGTGTGCCTATTGTCGCAGAACTAAACGATGACATGGTTTCCCTCAAAGCAGGCTGGCACAAAATCACAGGTCTCCAGAACTTCCGCGAAGGCCTTTTCGTCAACTATCGTGATGGAACATATCACCTGACATACTCCATCGACGACACTGGTTCAGAGAACTATCGCGTCGGGTACGCTACGGCAGATAACCCCATTGGACCTTGGACTTATCGCGGTGTTCTTCTGGAAAAGGATGAATCGAAGGGAATCCTTGCTACAGGGCATAACTCCATTATCAACATTCCTGGAACGGATGAGTGGTATATCGCGTATCATCGATTCCATATTCCAGATGGAAATGGGTACAATAGGGAGGTTACGATCGATAAGGTACCCATTGATAAGGATACGGGACTGTTTGGAAAGGTTACGCCGACTTTGCAGAGTGTTGATCCTAGACCCTTGTAGGTAGAATAAATGAGAGTCTGTTGAGCTATATGTTATGCTGTTTTGGTTGATGGTGACGGTCCCTGCTTGACGTGACTGCACTACATAGCCCCTTGGACCTTTCTTTCTCATCTGGCCAAATCCGTTGTTGCCTCTAACTATGGAAAGCCTGGTTCATTCCAAAGAGCCTAATCGTTCATAACCAATCTCACCAATAAAAAGCACCACTAAACTACTTTCCATAACTGCTCAAGTACGTGACTTGTTAAGGGGAAGATGAGACCATACAGTCGTAGCGCCTTCAGGTCCATAGACCCATTGGACCTTACGATGTTGTTAGAAGTGTATTAGTGGAATGTTGAGGAAAATCAACTGACATGAAGCACGGTAACATCGTCTTGTCCCTTAACACTGAACACTAGACTGGCAGCAAGCAGTGTGGATAACTCCAGTATTACTAGCGACAGCGCAGAACTTGGGGTGAGACGCAGGGCACTGGTTATTAGCAGGCGTCTCAACGCACTGCTGCTGAGCTGAGGCAACTGATGCCATGGCGAAGATGGCAAGGGCGGCTCTAATATTGAATTGCATGTTTAAAAATAGTCTCAGAGTAGAGTTAAAAGTTTAGTTCTTGAGTAGTGATTAAGCAAGTCATCCAAGACGACAAAGTCAGTGCTTTTACAGAACGAGTCGCAATCAGATCATCCAGTATGATTCTCTGGATATAACCCGCCGCGTTAATCTGGACATCTCCAGTGTAAAACAACTGACATACAAAATAGGCAGACTTGGCCGTTCAATTGTGACGTACCCCTCATCGAGAGCCTGATTTTTATTCCCAGCGTTACATTACGCCCCATGTCAGGATACATATCCAGGGTCAAAAACCGTCGGTCGTAGTATTCATGCCAGGGCAAACAACACAGGGACCATAATAAGGCGGCTGTCTTCTTTTCCGGTGGCTGTATTAGCCTCACATTGCCTATTCCATCAGGTATGCTATAAGTCCCGTCGGCGTTCACATTTGGCTGCAACGTCGGCCTTGATTTTACATATGCTGGTTAGACCTCCTTCCTTCTTTGGGAACCGATTGATACTCTGATGCTTGTAGCTTAATGCATATATACAGTAAACGTTACTTAGTAAGCAAGAGTCAGACTTATTAGCCAAGATATGCCTCGACGAGACCCATAGTACTCGTGCTATTCCTGTGAACCTTGACAACCTTGAACCTGGAATCTGCTTCCTTGAGTAACTTCTCAAAATCTCCCCTAGTTCGTTCCTTAGACCCAGCAACCACAAACATACACATATCGCACTGTCGCGACAAATGTTCCTGATACTTGGAAACCTCATTCAGTTCGGGTAAGACTTCCTCGTTGATGAGAAGAGGAGTTCCAGGTTTGCACTTCTCAAGAGCGGGGACAAGACCTCGCAGGATCTTGATGCAGTCTTCATCCCGCCAGTTATGAAGGCACTGACGCATGAAGAAGGCGTTGGCGTCAGTGATGGGCTGATCCTTGAAGAAATCATGCTGCATGAACGAGACTCGGTCTGCAATCTCAGATGGCAACTTTGCTTTCCCATCTTCGAGAGCTTCAGGACTAACGTCTTGAACGACAAATGTCAGATCAGGGAAAACGGCTGCCAGGTCCATGGAAACATGACCACTTGCTCCGCCAACATCAACGACCTTTCCAGGAGCTTCAAGCTTGTGCCAATGGAATCCATCGCGAAGTGCAGTGATTGAGCGATCCATTTGGGTCAACGCAGCCATAGCCTTTGCAAAGTTGAGGCCCTTCTCCGGAACCTCTGCATAGAACTGATACGGCGGCATGCCATGACGCGTAGCAAACGGTGAATCAGCGTCTTTGGAACCGTTTAGATCATTTTGGACGAACTTAGAAGCGTCAGAGGCTGCTTTGAACATTTCGTCGAATTGCATCCACAGTATAGCTTCCATGTCGCTGTCCCGTGCAATGAGAGCAGAGCTAGCGGTATGAGCGAATACATCTCGCTCAACCTCCTCGAAGACGCGTTGGGTTGCAAGATTCTTCATCACCCTGCGACAGCGACCTTCATCAATGCCAGCTTTAGATGCGAGGTCGGCAATACTGACTTTGCCGTCGAGAGGCACATGTCTGAAGAGTTTGAAATGAAGTGCAAGTTGGTATGCTGCAAGAGTGTAGTGACTCATGAAAAAGGAGCGGTATTCATTTGCTGGGCCGTTGACAAGACGGACAAGGTCTTGCGCTGCGTCGTTGAGCTGGATCCGGGTGGAGTGGATATCGGCATCGCCCTGAATGGCTTTGCTGTTCTGATCAAAGGACGGTTCCTGTTGCTTGGTGTCCTGAAGGTGTTTCACGATAGTCTCTGTGGCCTGCTGAACAGTCTTTGCCAATTGCAAAAGGTTGTAGTGGTTTGTTGAAGCCATTTTGAAATTTTAATCATAAGATACTGAGAATCGGTTCCAGATGAAGATGATTTTAACAGAGTTTGTTATATTCTCTGTTCACGCCAAGACTGCTATAGATATATACCTATTCTTCAACTTCTCGTTTCCTCCTTTCTCATTATCCCTCTGACGGACAATGTCACCAGCCGTCTGACGTGAGGGCTTTATTCACGGTGTGATAAGAAGATACCGAACCTGCATACCAACAACCCATTTACATGAATCCATGCAGCCGCAATCACCATGTTTGCTACACAGCATCTCTGTCTTTCGGGTCCCGAATAAGCGGCATGTCCCGTCACCCAATGACAATCACTCACATCTGTCTCAGCCAATCTCACTGTGCATAAGATCTACCATTCGATTGGCTGACACGCAATCGGCTTATCGAAAATCGGCGGTAGCTCAGCCGCAGCGACACTCGTGCTCGCGAACATCGCGCTCTTGTCAAACGCGAGAAACCCTGTCCCTTCGTAGCACCCAACATACTCGGCGTCGATCTCGTCGCCCTTTATGATGCCGAGATCGACCCAGAGGAGGATGTCGCCGTCTTGCATTACGCCGCCGGGGCCGTATGCTGACATGAAGTTACGTCGCAGCTTGACGTGGCCTTTGTCCCAGCGGCCCATGTGCTCCATCTTGGAGAGGTCGGTCCAGTACAGGATCTGGGCTTGGCGGATGTAGTCGAGGCCAGGAAATATGCCACCATTGGGAGTGCCGTTGGTACCATTGGTGCCATTGGTTGTACCGTTTGTGGCCCCAAGTGACTTCTCTCCCGCAAATGCGTGGCATGCCCTTGCTGACACCATTCCCTTCTCCATGCCCGCTGTCACAACATTGGTAACCCATTGCTTAGTAAGGCCGTCAAAGTTCTCGTTCCAGTACTCGCGCTCCTTTTCCTTCATGGCGCTGTAGTCTTGTCCCTCAATAACAATGCAGAGGTTGTCCGGGAACTTGGTAATCTGGGCTCTTCCACGTCGGATTTTATCCGTCATAGGCTTTGGGGGCTGCCAGGCGTCCGAAGAAGAACTGAAGGTGTCACCTTCAAAGTCAGGCGTCATACGAGATCGATATGCTCCCCAATACCCAGTCTTTTCAGTCAGAGGCACGAGTTCTCCGCAATGACCAAAGCCAACTGGATCTTTTCCTGTGCATTCATGCATAGCTCTAGTTGCAGGGAGGCAAACAGACTCCCTCCAGAAGCCAGCGTCATCTGGCAGTGATGCCCAAAAGCTTTTTGTAGCGTCGCTTTCCCACCATGACTTGAAGGTTTGAGGTGAGGTCCAGTACGTCATCCAAACCCTCGAGGGGATATTGTTCTGTTCTAAGCGCTCTACTGGGACACGGGCATTCTTAATGAGATTGTCGAACTTTTCGATCAGCTCCAACTTATCAGTGCTTGGAGTGTCGGCATGGTATTGACACCCGAAGACACCCAGGGTAAAGTGGTGAGCGGCGGAGAAGCGAGGACGAAGCATATTGTTGACAACTAGTAGGATATCAATTGAATGAAGGTAATCTATTCTGTCAAAAGGACACTAGGTATTAGTGAGTTTATATATTAGGAATGCCATGTCACTGATTCGCTGCAATTGCCACCCTTCTGTCAATGCAATTGATGCCTGAACGCTCCGGGTAACAGAATTCCAGATCTTCCCCAGACCATGGTCCTGGAAATTAAATACCCCAATGCAGATCCTCTCGTTTCACGATCGTGGGGAAGCCGTTGGATACTTGATATCCGGATAAGATATCGTACGCTAAAATAGTTCGAGAGGGGTGATCGATCATGACATTAAAGGTTTAGCTCCTGAAATAAGAGCCGGACATACAGAGTGCAGTAGCAGCGACAATGAAGCACAAGAGTCCCGTTCACGGCGTCAGTGCCACCCACTGCTTTCCGATCGGATCAAGGAAACGGGAAACTTTGTTAAATAATGTAATATGAGCCTGGCATGTTGTACTTACCTACTACAGAATCATGTGTTGGAATGACATTGCAATTCTTAATCATAACGACGACTAAGTCATGGGGAAAGCCCGGCGTTTTGTGAAAGTATCTTAATCCCCATTACTGACGGGCGAGTCTATCAATTGTCTATAAAGGTGATGAGCTATCTTGCGCTACTACCTCATGCTCGCTAACCTTTCTACTGGCCCTTGCCAAGCAACACTAGATTGGCGACGTTCATAATAGCAATAATCAACCATATTAGAACAGCGATGGCAGTAGTATACCATGCATTTCGCATCTTCACGTCATCCCCATCATTCCTCTGCCCGGTCATCAACGCCGGCTGTCCTTCAACTTGCATTCGTGCAGGACCAGATCTAACAGTCATGAACTTATTCCTGCTCGTAAAGTAAATGAGAGGCGCTGTGACAAAGGGAAGAACGATACTCAACGCTACCTGAGAGCCGTTTAGGGCAGCGTTTAGTCCAGACCGTCCTACTGCGCCAGCGATAATGATACTCGGCGTGATACTGATGCTTCTTGTCATCAAGCGACGTAACCAGGGACGCATCTTGACGTTGAGAGCACCCTCACTGACCATTTGGCCGGCAATGGTACAGACAATACCTGCTGTGATTCCGGACAGCAGCAGAGCCAGTGCAAATAGTATTCCTGCTGCGGGAGAGATTGACGATGCGAGTAAATCGTGTATGCTAAAGATATCCGCGTCAACGGCGTCTGGGTTCTGGTACAAAGAAGCACCGGCAACGATAAGGATTGCTGAGTTGACGAAGAGGGCAAAGGTGAAGAGGGCGATGGCGAGTTCGGCAATGGATGTCTTAAGTGAGGACTGGATAGCTTCGAGCGACGGGATGTAGTAGGTCTTTTCCGAGACTTGGTTACCAGATGTACTGCTTGGGGATGGGCGTGGAGGGACGAGCCCTCGTTTGACGTCGTATTCGCGTAGTCGGGGTTGGACAATGCCTGAGCCTAGGTAGAGGCTGTGCGGCATGACTGTCGCACCCAGGATACCGCATGCTTGATATAACCTAACCTGTTTAGAATACCTCTATCACATAATCTTTGGGGAGAAACTTACCCTTGCTGCTCTACAATGCTTTTCGAAGGTAAATAACCTTTGAACACCTCCCCGACCGAAGTGTTTTGTATCAACGACAACTGGATACAGAAGCATATTACAACTCCCAATACTAAGCACAGGATAAAGTACTCGAATATCCTCAGACCTCGCATGGATTTGTCAGGGTTATAGAAGAGTAGAATCACCATTACATCTGCGATGGAGATGGCACATCCTGCGACGAGAGGGACTTTGGGGAAGAGAAGATTGAGTGCAATTGCAAAGCCGATCACCTAGGATCTTGGTTTTAGTACATCTGACGCAAGGTGCACTACAAAGACGGCATACCTCGGCGATATCAGTCGCGATGATGGCAATTTCTGCAAAGATGTACAGTATGAGGTTAAGCCATCGCGGTAGAAATGCTCGGCAGGCCTCAGCTAGGTTTAGTCCACTGACAGTGCCGAGCTTGATAGAAAGACTCTGGAGAAAGATTGCAAAGAGGTTAGACAACAGAACAATGAAGAGCAACTTGAAGCGGTAAGATGCACCGGCAGCGATATCTGTTGAGTAGTTTCCAGGATCAACTAGGGAAAAAAGCATTTGTAAGTCATGGTCGTACAATGAAAATGGGTATATGATAAGCAAGACCTACTATAAGCGACAGCTATTATGAAGCCAGGACCGATGAAGGACAAGAATTTGACCAGCGTCTTCTTGCATCGTTGAAAGCGCGATAGCCAAGCGCTAGGATCTCTTGTCGACGTCGAAGGGCATTGCGGCTCTGTAGGTAATATTGCAAGGCCATTTACTTGCGATTGCCTATCTTCAAGGCTCTGCTCATCCTGGTTGGCTGAGGACATGATGGTGGCCTTGGCGGTCTTGGTATCGGGCTAGGATCGGTTTCTCAGTTCAGGAGTGAAAAATGGAAACACGCTATACCTGAATGAGATCACGTGTCGTCGTGAGACAACACGCGACTTCGGTGATGAACACTGCTAAGAACATGACAAGGCTTGAAGCATGGGTGTGATGAACAGTATTACAGTATCCATGATTGGGTTTGAAAGTTGTTTTGATCATAGAGTCATGGTGACACCAATGCATATTCATTGCAAGCAGATTCATCTTTGAAGACATTCTGTCAAGATCGCCAGACTCATCCTTGTCCACTAAAATTATCCTCCATTCTATTCTTAATAACCTTTTAAGAATATCATCGAATCAATCAGGCATTATCTTATCACTGACAAACGGAGCTGCTGCATTTCATCGTGGTGATTGGAGAGGGCGGAAAGGATAATTCCGCTTCCGAATAACCCAGATTTCGGAGCGAGTCGGCTGAGCGGCAATGGTTCGCTGTCTCCGCATCCGTATCGTATCCGAACATGCGGATAGCACCCGCCGTTAGAATCCACGAACAAGTTATTAGCGGGGTACTGATACAACTCCTTGATTGTTGAATTCGTCAATCCTCAATAAATTACTCTACTGTATCTCTCCCTGCTTCTGGATCACAGTAAAGAGACTCCAAATAATATTCACACCTTCAAATTGGCTTTGAAAAGAAAATGACGTCACAGCTCTGGTCCTCAACACCATGGATCGATTCTGGCGATACATGGCATAAGCGCCGTGTTCCATACGTACAAGATGCAACCTACCTACACACTCTCGACATTTGGCAGCCAAAATTTCTCGAATGGTCTTCACTCCCGACAGCAGACGTGCTGCCTCAAGGCAAAGGCCCTTGGGTTATCTACATCCACGGCGGGGCATGGCGAGATCCACTCGTTGACTCGTCATCCTTCGAAGCAACTGCCCTCAAGCTTCTGAACGAGAAAGATACACCCACCGCAGGCGTCGTATCAGTCAATTATCCTCTTTCAAGTCATCCCAATCATCCTACGAACCCCGCACCACCTCGCGATTCTTCGGAGCCTGTTGATGTTGCTCGACAAGCTAAGCATCCTGATCACATAATCGCTCTACTCACGGCTATCTCATTTTTGCAAAATGATCTTGGAGTAGCTCATGATTATGTCCTGTCAGGTCACAGCTGCGGTGCTACCATGACGTTCCAGACATTGATGAATCCCGATCACTGGCTGGGCACTGTAAAGGGAAAATCGGTTCCCAAGGTCAAGAAGCCAAGGGTCATAGCTCCTTTGAACGGGCTATACGATCTCGCTGCCTTTATCAACAATCCACCAGAGTCTCACAAACAACTCCAACCACTGTATACCGACTTTACGAAAAATGCGTTTGGCGATGACGAGGCGGTATGGAAGGCTGTCTGTCCTACCAGTGTCACAGACTGGAGCACAGAGTGGCGTGAAGGCAAGGTCGTCGTCATTGCCCAAAGCAAAGAAGACGGTCTTGTCCCATATTCCCAGACTGAGCTTATGAAGGACCACCTGAGAACAACCTCTACACTTGAGATAGTTGAGATGAAAGCTAGCGGTGATCACAATGATCTATGGAAACGAGCCGATGAGATAGTCGATATCATAAATTGCGCGGTTGGATATCTAACCAAGCTCTGATTCTTCAAGCAATTTCATAATTACAACTCAGTTTAGGTCAAATTATCAAATCCAACAGCGACCAAGTCTAATCAGTATGAAGTAACCCAATATCCGGCATTTCGCTACCGTCTTTCCACGATGTCATCACCAGCTTTACTTCATCATCGTTAAGCTTGCCTTCCTCCTTGAGTATGGAGTTCCTGATATACATCTTAAGTCTCATGTCCATTGTAAACTTTGCCCTCTTTAAAGACCTTTCTATACTCCTTTTCAATCCCTGCAGGCTCTTGTATTCTTCAGAATTGAACCGAGACCTGTGTTCAGAAGGCATGTAAGGATAAAATCTGTTTATGTAAAGATATCGTTTATGTTGATAAGCCCGTGTCTGTGCCTTAAATTCAATCGTAGCAGCATCGGCGATATCGGATGGGACGTAGAGGCCAAAAATAGGCATGCGTTTGACTTCTTTGGACATTGGCAGTTGGCGGCCATGCGAGTCTATCGGATATACTGGCGTTTGAGTGCTGATACATGCAAACGTCGCTTTCTTTTGCTCTCTTGCCATTTTCCGACATATCTTCGCTATAGCAAGGTTGTTGGCTGGAATAAATGCGTACCCACGTGGGATTTTGGAAATGTCTTGTACCGCAGATGGGTGGTTTATGATCTATATGTATTAACACCGGAAAAGGATTCCATTGATAATAAGTGAGGGCAACTGACCTTCTCACGTTTGTCTCTGCTCATCATTGGCACTGGCCTTTCGGCGCACGCAACGGGACCGGATGTCTCCAAGAACCTCCGTTGGAGACTGCATATCGAACTCTGCGCTTGAGGTCGATTATAAACGAAAAGCCTTTGGATAGAGCGGGCAGGATTAAAGAAGGCAGACATATTGCTTGGAGAAGGGCAAATGGAAAATCTTGAAAGTGGAGTGATTGGTTGCGATCCCTAATCTGGGAGAAGTTGTGGAGAAACTTTGTTCCAACCAAACGGAGCTAGCCATTAGGGTCCGTGCTGAAGTCTTTGCTCATTCCTATTGGTCAATCTTCCTTACGTGATCTGGTTGATTCGCGTTTGCAGGCTTGCAGGGTAAGTGCTGTTTATTCTCTTCAGACTCCCTTGTTGAATAGCTATGCTGATTATAGGCTGAATTATTTATAGATCTCTAATTTGCAATTATTTTCAAATTTCATGCTTGCTCCTCGTAAGAGTTGACGCGATAACGGCTGCACCAACACCGCTTCCAGGCGACAGCATAAACTCAACATCATCCTTGCCTGTATACGATGACCTATGCCAATCAAGAATCTCACCCAAGGCCTTAGACAACTCTTGCTTAAAATGAGGATGTTTCTCAAACAAAGATCCCTCAACACCCACATGATATGTCTTGAGATTCCTCTTCAAGTATATCGCTGCTACACCTGCTGATGATAGACGCGCTGCGCGGGTTGTGATTAGTGTTGCAACCTTTCTCATGAATCCGAGCTCTTTCAGGCTTGGAGATACTCCGAGCTTGTCGACAGACAAATCATGTGACGTCTTAAGATCTTTCGACGTGTCTCTATACCCATCGTTAGTGTAATATCTTGTGCTTGGAGGATGGTTGACATACTCTTCAATCGCTGACAAAAACGACGAGTCCATAAAATACGGCTCCTGCATCTTCTCCAAACTCTGCCCCTCCCAAAAAGTCTCATCCCTCCTCTTAACATCAAGCATAATCAACCGGAACAACTCCCCCAGATACAGCCCCGCCACAATCTTCTCAAACGCCTGCTGACCCTTCCTCGGCGACGCATCATCAATAGCGATGTCAAAAGACGTTAGCGGTAACACAACATGCTCATTGTCAAAAGCACCCCATTCGCAATTAATCGCCATGAGTGCTTCGGCGGGAAGACCCTCCATGTCAAGCTTGGGGATGGATTGGCATCTCTCGAAGTAGGCACCGTTGCAGCCTGTACCGAAAACACAGCCGATGGCTGTCTCGGAGTTGATGTATGCTGAGGCCATCATCGTGGCGGTTGTGTCGTTTGTCACGACTCGGACCTTGAGGGGGAGTTTCTGTCTTTGTTAGCTGGAGTCTTACTATGAATGCTTAATGCCTACCCTTTTCGCGATAGCATGTCTTAACGACTCCGCTACATCGCGACCTTCACAATCAGCGACATCAAAACCCTTTGTCCACCTCTGAAGAATCCCTTCATCAATAGTTCGCTGCGTCGTAGGAAACGAGAAGATAAAGCTCAAGTCGGTGTTTGTTCCAGCTTCAAAATCAGCTGTTTTGAGGAATTCCTCGAGATGTCCGGCGACAAAATCCCAAAGCCTTTCAGCAGGTCCTGTTCTCAATTTCTTGGGAAGTTTGTGCGTGACTTGGTTGACTTTGAAGGCTGGCTTTTCATCGGATAGTTCCACGGAGAAGACTCTGAGGTTTGTGCCGCCCAGATCTAGGACCAGGTATTTTCCTGTTTCGTTGCCGGTTGGTTGTTGCATTACCCAAGTTGGGTTCATTGGCTATTCATAATCAGCTAGCTTGCCACAATGGTTTTGAGACAGCACTCACGATGCTGCCGCCCTTGACACTCAATCCTGCATAAATCTTAGCTTCTCTTCGTCATGAATAGCTTTGTATATACCCTTATTTAACTCATCAATGAAGTGGTTGGTGATGTGCTTGAGCTTTGCGGTATCAACGGTAAAGTCCCTCTCAAGCTCTTCGAGATATGTTTGAAGGTTCGCCATAGTTACGTCACTTGACTCTTAAACAGTAATGACACTGAAAAATGGTACGCCAGAACAAGGTTCCTCATAAGCTTATATACGTTTAACACGTCCGCTAATCCATCAATCGATCAAAACACCGTTGTCGGGCCGGAGCAATTACAGCAGTCAATTCATATCTAACAGTGATCTCGTGATGACGCTAGGTCCACTTTAGGATTCACCAACGTTCTGTGACTTGCTTTATCTTTCTCTAGTCGCTTCGTTATGGTTCCTTGGGCCCGGTCCGATGGCTCCGGAGCAAAAGCTCCAGTTATCATGGTACGCTAGCTAGGGGAGGAAAGAAAACTCAGGACCTTGATCCTAGATGATAAAAGGATTTAGGCAATTTAGGATAAGTTACGGTATCTTTTATCAAGTTTAGGATATCTTTACCAGGTTTAGGATATCTTTTGCTGAGTTTATTTTAAACACCCTATATTCAATTCTAAGCTTTCTTGCCCCCAGAGGCCTGGGACATTACCTCATGGTCTCATCAGAGGTAAAAGTCGTGCTTGGACATCCTTGCTAGTGAGTTGGCTTCGGCGAAATCCTTATTGGTCCATCTTGTGAGGCTTGAAAGATAAACTATTATTGATGTAGTAATGACTGTGTTTTGCCTCCGTTTGATCTCATCTTTCTGATTCAACATTCTGACCAAATCATACCCAAACTGGATAAGAACAGCACACTCAACTAGATGGTGATCAGTGGGCCTTCGACATACAAATCACCAAACCTCTCTCCTAGGAGCTTAGGCAGCTTGCCCAAACCTGACAGTGCCTTTCCCCACCCAAAATTCTCAAACCAAGAATCGACAAAAGTCTGTTGGACGTCACCCTCATCACCGTCATTGTTCCACTCTGGTAAAGACCACTTGTCATGTACATCATCCCACTGTTCGGGACCATCCTTGGGCTTACTGGGATTCCAGTCTTCTTCAGGCGACTCCGTTTCCGGAAACAACTTCTCCGCTTTGAGGACTCTCTCACCTTGGGCAAGGACGTTAAAAGCTTTGAGGGTATCTTCCGACATCTTGGCTGGAGGGCCTTGCATGAGGACACCCATCATGAGCTTCAAGCAGCCGGAGTTATTGTCGAGCAAATCGTCGATATTGTTGCCCTGACTGCTCTTGGTAGGATCCTGGCTCTCATCATCTGTTCCAAATGATTAGCAAAAAGTCACTGCGAGGGGTGATTGAAACTTACATTTGGCCCAAAGACCTGTTGGCACCTGCTTGTACTCTTGAGTCATGCCCCATTTCGCACGGGCGACACCATCTTGAACGATCTCAATTTTCATCTCTGACTTTGTCATGGCTTCTTTGAGGTGCATAGGCCGAGCGTAGATGGGAGGGCCCTTGGACGAGACTGAGTTGACTACGTTTTTGTCCTCGTCGACTTGCTTGGCATCTTGGACAGCCATCTTGCATCCAACGACGAACGAGAAAGATCCTCCGCGAACGAGCCAATCAGCATTCTGTTCTCGATCAGTAGAAGAACTATTGTTCAGAAGTCCTGAAGTGGCAAGGAACGTGTGTCCCTGATTGGGAACCCCAGGCAAAATGTTCTCTTCGCCCTCGGCGATCAGAGCGCGTTTCTCTTCTGTCGACAGGCTCTTCGCCTGTTGACTGCTAGCCTGAAGAACCAGATGGAAGAATTCCTCGATGTTGGCCTCCTTCTCATCACCCTTATCCGCACCAAAGTTGATGTCAAACTTGGCCACCTTGATGTCAACGTGCACCCGACCAGCAAGCGGCGGTCCCCACATAGACAAGTCTGCCCCGATCTCAACGGAGATATGTGTGTGAATAAACAAGACGTCGATGTTGAAGCGAACGCCAACGCAGATGCCTGCATTGGACGTGAAGTGGAAAGGCTTGTAGTTGATAAGGAAGTTGGCAAAAGCGTCAAACCAAGCTTCGATAGGGCCAGCGCTAAAAGCTGCGTGCAATCGTCCGCCGCCCATACAAACTTTAGGTGTTATCGCGAAGTAGGCCTCACCAGATAAGCTGAGATGGCTACCTAGAGACCAACTGATCCCCAAGCGTGGTGGATTCGGCCAACCGTCTGGAATTCTGAAAGCTTGATGATAACCACCCAGAGTGAAGACGAAGTTGCCGACGAGAGACTTATCTGCATGCGTGGCGTCAAACCAATAGTATAACGCGAAGCCTCCCGTGAGATGACAGTTGGGGTCCAGAATGAAGGACTTGGGCGACAGTTGGCCTTCCACTTTCATGGTTCCGTAGTCAAAGTCAACCGTAACACCAATGCCAAGCTCAACGTGAGCAAACTTGACAGGCGACTTGGCATTGGGAATGTCAACGAGAGCAACGGCGTATATACCTAGTTTGACAGACTGGCCAAACATGACCACCACAACAGCATCCAGGGAGATCATTTGGAAGGCATCGATCTTCATGCCCGCAGCTGCCCAGTACGTATCGTCCCGCGGCGTGAACCACCCTCCAGCTTCGGACCGGGGATCCGTAAGCTTCTCTAGAGTCTTGAGTGCGTCGCCGGCAGTTCCACTGAGTTGAGACTGATCAATGAAAGGAAACTCGGTGATCTCCGCGACTTTGGGGACACGAATCTCAGAGTTGTATCCGAAACCGCCGGTAACACCGGAGATTTCTGCAAACTCCAGCGTTACGAGCGGCCCATCCAATCTGGCAAACACAGAAACCGAAACGAAAGATTTCTGGTTTTCAGGGTTGGCTTCGCCGTAGAAACCAGCTGCTTGGAGTTGGTACGGAACCCAGCCGACGATAAGACCACCAGCGTAGTAATTCAGCCCGGGTATGTTTCCATGCCGAACAATACCAGCGATCGTGAGAGGAGTCTTTTCGAAAGCCACTGCGAAGCCTTCTAGGCTGAACTTGGGGAATTCTATCTTGGATAGATCGAGAGACGTGAGTTTGAGATTGATGGTGAATCCCAAGAGGGAAAAGCCAATCGGGCCGAGTTCAAATGTCGCATCGAAGCCAATGCGGAGGATTTGGTCCGTATATTTGAGGGAAATGTTGCTGATGGATAGTGGCCCGGTCTTCTTCTTGAAAGGTGCCGAGGCGCTACCTCCATCAGAGTCGTCCTTTGGTGGCTTCTCTGATTCACTGTCACCCTCTTCCAGTCCCATGAGTGCAAAGTTCGACTTCTTATCAGGAGCATCCGCCTTCTTTTTGAAGTCATAGTCAAGTATGCAGGCAGGCTTGCCCTCAGAATCTTTGATGATGACTCCAAAATGGGATCCAGCGCTCATCAGAAGATCACTGTCATCCTTGTCCTTGAACTTGTCCTTAGTTGTCAACGGCATCGACTCTTCGAGATTCTTGACGTCGAGACGGGTAAGACCAGGCTCTCGCTTGGGATTCTTGTTCGTCCGGTCTTGGATCCACATGAAATACATCTCTTCAAAAGGCTGTGTGAGATTCCCCACCAACGGGATCTCAATCGTCGGAACAGCTGTTAGAGAGGCTTTGAAGAAGCGTTTCGAGGGGACCTTTGACTCCCAGTCTAGCTGGTGAATTTGGACAAAGGCGAACTTTATCGTGCCTAATGTCAAAGTTGCAATGAACTGGAATGAACCCTTCTTTTTGGATCCCGCAGCTTGCACATCGAGGGCCTTGTCATCGGGTGTCTTTTTTGGTTCGTCTTTGAGTACCTTTTCCAGAACCTCGATATGGATAGCGCTATCCTTCTCGTTGCCAAACGCCATGTTGTCAAGAAAGCCGGGTAGTTCCAGACTATCGTCGCCAAGAATACCCTTGATGACATCCGAAACACTCGCATTCTCCTCGGCTGACTTCAAGTCTGCCGTGAATGTGAAGGATCCCGATGGTTGATAATGAAACTTCAGGTCAAGTTCAAGACCAGCTGCTAAGAGAACACCCTCGAGTTCAAAAGCGGACCCAACAGATTTACCCTTGTCATCACCATCCTTGACGGGCTCGTAGTGGTAGGCTAGATCAAGGCTTTTGACCTCAATAGACTCGATCAACGGCATGACATGATCAGCAGTCGACGTATCAGTCGACGCACCCTTCGGCTTGCAGAATAGCTCATACAAAGACGATGCGTAAAGTGAGTTAAGTGAAGCTTTGAGCTCCCATTTTCCTGTTCGGCTGCTGTAATCAACCCCACCCTTGAGAATCGCAGTCTCCTTGTGCACAGACGTCGGTGCGGGTTGGAGTCGTGCCAAGAAAGCGACTGTGAGTGTGAAATCCTCTTTGCCTTCCCAAGTAAACCCAGCGTCGATACTGAGGAGGCCAAGATCAAGCTGTGGAACTGGCGGTGGATCATCAGACTCAAAGGCGAGTGATTCGATTGTACCACCTAGTCTCACTCCGCTGCTACTAAGTGTGACGTATGCTCTACTGATCTGAGTTGGAACTGTGCTTGGGACATTCTCAATGTCGACGCCTGGAATCATCTTGATGAGGTTAAGTGTCTTCGCGGGGGTCTCTGTCAACGGGTAGAGATCCGTGGTGGTTTCATACTCTGGTTGCATGTCGCGAATAACCGAGTCATCATACCCTATGTGAATCTATTAGCAAAGGCTCTTGTGAACATGAGAAAGCTACTCACAGTTCCAGAGTTCACCCTTGATGCTCCCCCACTTCGGCCCATCGGCCATCCAGGCATATGATACGAGAAAAGTAGGCGTGGCATGCTTCCCCATGCCCATTGTTTCAGTACCAAACTTTGCCGCAACCTCAATGTCGAACGAAAAGCTTTTCAACTTGGTGTTACGTCCTTTGTCATCACAACTGAGCCCAATCTTGATTTGTCGAGGGTATATCCCGCTCTGCTCAAACATATCGTCATCACCAAGGAAATTACTGATGAAGTCCAATTTTAGACCTGGAACCAAACCCATCAACCATTTTAAGATGCCTCCAAACGCGTCTTTGGTATTGAGCTGGACGGTGATGTTGTAGCTTCCATGGTAGAAACTGACAGAAGCGAGTACAGGCACATCGGACTTTCCGTCTGGTGGCTTGATGGTACATTTGGCTTGGAATATGACATTTCCTTGAGCCACTGGTTGGTTACCATCATCGGTGTCAGCTAGGACAACTGCTTTCTTGCAGATGACATCGAGGCTGTTAAACGTGAAGCCTTTCAGGGTTGACGTAATTGCCTTGTCGAAGGTATCAACATCGGCGGCATCAAGACTGAATTGAAGACGAATAGATGTCTGCAAAGACCTTGAAGGGCGAATCCAAAGACCATTCCGTTTCCCAGCTGCAGACGCATCTTGTACTACAAGGGTAGACTTCCAGTCTGCAACGAGAGCAGGTGGTGTCCTTGAAGATTCCGAGAAGTCAAAGAGATCCTTCACAGTAGAATGTAAGTTCTCTTTAGTCTTATCAGGATCCAATCCAAAGTAGAGTGTTTTGCCGTCTGGTTCCAGACCAGGTGCTGGAATTCGAGGAAGCGATTCGGAGGCTTCAGTGCTGAAGGTTTCAGCGGGAGGTGGGAAGGAATACTTCAACGCTTTCTCCTTGGAGCTAAAAGTGATATTCCATGGTGATTTATACTGAAAGGTGAACGTATCGATGACCCATGGTCCCTTACTGGGTTCAGGATCTGGCTTCAGTGTCAAGCTGAAAAGACCTTGGCTATCAAGGTGACCCATCCAGGTTGCCAACCCATCACTTGCGTCCAGCTGGATATCTATGGCGTCGGGGCCAGATGGAACGGACTTGAGTATGATGCAATTGCCAGACAACTGATTGACGAAATTGTCCACGTTAGATCCTTTGTCCAGAATCTGAGCATCATCACCGCCTGGGTCAGGGGCGTTGGACCCATAGAACTTGTACTTCCCGTCTGATATGAAGCCTCCAGTAGCCGATATGGGCTTCCATAGAGTTTTAGACAGGTCGCCAGCTCGTGGAATACCCTGTCGGAAGATGAGGTCTTGAATACGTGACCCCATATTGAATTTCCACTTGGCTTCAGGCAGTGTAAGAACAGTGGGCTTGAGGCGAGGCAAGGGATGATAATTGGGGTGCTGAACAGAGCTAGTTCACACAAGTACAGAGTGAGCGAGATGTCGAGGTCGCCAAAGGCTGGGGACCAGCGAGATACCCGTAAATCCAGTGGGAGATCACTTCCCGCCTTCTTGTAGGTTGACTACCGGTTACCCTCGGATGGCAATAAGATAAGTCAATTCACGCAGTAAGTGGCTAGCTGAGAATATGGTAATCTTGTCTCCCTTGGTCTTCATCATCATTGCGTGCAAAGGACGATGAGCACGGCTTCATGCGAAATAATGACGACTCAAAAATGACATCCCCTTGATGGCTATCACATCATCACTTGACTGAGCTGCGTCCTACGGTTCCTAGAGGTTGCACAGAATAGGACGGCACATTGCGCGCAATAAGACTGGACATGTTCTCTGACATTTTGGGACATTGAGAGTCTTTCAGCTTGCTTCTGGTGTCATCAATTCCCCCTTTGAGACATACTATTGCCAGCTGCAGCTCGTCGCATTACGACAGCACCTAAACAGTGACGCGCATATCCAAATCTGGAATCTCGCAGGCTATTGTACCGGCTCGTACCGTAGTGACGAAGTTGCTGACATGGATGCTGCGGGATCGGCAGCGGGGTATGTTATGCAAACCCCCCGGGACACTCACTGTGACAGTCACTAAGACGTGCATAATCTCAACTGTAGGTCTGAACTTGGCGTAGGAAAACATTAGATTGAGGTTTAGGGTGAAGAAATAAACTCTGCAAAAGGGATCCTAAACTTATCTTCAACTTGTACTAAGTTACCTAAGTCTTTTTGTCACTTAGGATCGACATCCCGAGTTTTCTTTCTTCCCCTAGCTTGGCACATTGACTGGCTTCCGGGGGCTCTAGGATCACCGATTGGACTTGAGCGGGTGATTGACTCGACCAGGAATGATGGATAGTTATCAATCCGCACTCACAGTAGTTCCTTCAGCTTTACACGAACAAGTCTCAACACTCAAATTCTCAAATTACCGTGAAAAGCTTCTTGTCGTTATGGACACTGATTCAGACCCATTGCTCGTGCCTCTGCAACTGCAAGCCTTCGTCCTCAACCCATCAGTCTGCAACACAGATTCCCAAGACGACCATAACGCACGAATTGTGCCCATCACCCAGCCAAACTACACTTTTCTGCGCCTTGACAATTTCCTCATCCAAAGCGATGTCCTCAACCACGCAGATCTTCATTGCTCAGCCCCAGCAGAAGCGAACCCTCGTCTAACTGACCTGGGCGCTCGACCTCCAGCGCCTCGTAGAGACCGGCACGGGGTTTATCTCCACTGGATCCTTCCCCAGACCTATCGATCTGGGGTAGCGTCTGCCGATTCTGTCTCCAAGGAGCGCAGAGAGGATGAACGTCTTAGGCGTGGGCTGGCTCCGGGGAAACCCATCTCGGATCCTAGGGCAGAGCCAACCAAATCTCCAGAGTTCCTTGAACCGCCGACACGATGGATCGTTGTTCGGAAGTTGGACTTGGACAGTATTAGTCCTGCCGAGGCGAAGCCCTTCTTTAAAGAGTATCAAGCTTGGGTCATCGAGAGTGATTACCAATGGGCGCTGGAGTGTATCCCGCCTGACTATGACCTACAAGTCGATGTCTCCCCTTTCATCCTTGGTGTCAAATCTGGTGATGATACCAATATCGAGCAACAGGCCGAAGTCTTCATCGGTCGCAAGACACCTCTCGAAGACTGGTCTGAATGCGCCTCTGCTCATCGTGTAGACATCAGTCTCCTTCGAAGCAGTAACCAACTCTTTGCAGACTTCCAGCTTCACAACTCCAACGTTTTTAGCACACTGGATAACTTCCAGTACAATGATGGTTCCTCAGAGAAGCCACAGTTCCTGCAAAAAGCCAGCGCTAGCTACTACCTTCTCGGATGGCACCGTGATGAGCTGAAAGATCCTCTCTGGCGGGATGACGTTACTCGTGAGCAGAGACTTCAGGGTATCTTCATGGCTCTTCAAGAAAGTGGGATTGGAGATGTCACCCAGTCATGGCTGGGGTCCAAAGACCCTGCAAGAATTTGTCTTCATGGAGCTTTATATGATGTCCACTGGGATCATGAGAACAAGCCCGCCACAGTTCCAGCAGATGCATTCAGCAAGACGCTGAGAAGCAATGAGCTTCCAGCTGTGTCTGTGGGCACAACGCCCATTGATGCTCTCATCACATACTGCTCCTCCAGGAGTGATAAGGAGCAGAATCAAATCATCAAGCAACTGGAAGAAGACATCCTTCTGATTGACTCTCTACTGCATGCCAGAGACGATGGCGTCGAAGGTCAACGAGAAGCTAAAGATATCTCTTACAACTGGAGCTTCAATCGTTCCAAGGGAGGTATTCACTACTTCATCGCTGGTGAAGAGGAGCAGGGGCAGCCAACGAAGCCTGAACCAGGTTCAATTGACGCTCTGCGAACATTGAACGAACATCAATCTTTGCTCGATGCATGTCGCAAAGGGGCAGAGCAGTATCGCTGGGACATGTTCTCCCTCTGGTGGAAGTATGTCACAGACGTCACCAACAAGGATGACGATGATGTGAATCGTCAGTATCAGGCCAAAGTCAAGAAAATATCCGACCGGCTTGGTGAGCTCAACGGGCGTATGGATATCCTTGACGCCAAAATCACGGTGATGAAGGAAGAGGGTCAGGCGGAAAGGGGGCCTCTTCAAGGTGTCAAGAATGGAACTGACCCATTCTTTTACCGCGCCCGGGATCCTACTGTGCTGCTTGGTGGTGTTGACTCTGGCTGGCCTATCGACTTCAACGATAGTGTCAATGTTCGCATTCCCCTCCAGACAGTGTCCCCATCTACCACCATCCCTCCAAATTTATCTGACCTGGCTGCTCTCATTGCCTCCAAGTTTCCGGAGCAGCAAGCTTTGAAGACTGCCGGCCAACTTTGCTCTGAGTTTTGGGCACTGTTGCCCAGTAACACGGAACAAGCTGGGGGCCTCCCACGAGGCCAGGTGTACCCTCAATTCCATGACAAGCTGTCCCCTAACAGTGACAACACTCTGTGGAGAGATCGCTGGGAGGATCGCCAGCCATGGTTTCCCCTCTATGCAGAGTGGGAGATTGAATACACTCATATCCCGTTTGAGTTCTGGCAGTTGGACCAACAAGCTTCTAGAGTGTCTGATAGCAAAAAGACGCGATATGGCGTACCTGCTGATGATGGAACACCGCTTTGGGAGAAGATGAAGTTGGGCAAACCACAGCCTATCGATGATGTTCGCATCTTATCTGGCCGTGTTCTCATTTTACCCCAGCCAAGCTTCTCACTCAACGCCAAGGTCAGGCAGCTCTTCGCTGATACCCCTCCTCAGATTCTCAAAGAATCCATTCCACCTGAGAAACAAAGTCGATTAATTGATAACATCAATCGATTGTCATTCCTGTCGGCTCCACTCGCGGGTTTGACTGAGGGTCTACTCACCCTTTCTCAAGGAACGCACATCAAGCCTGAGAACAAGTTCGTTAAGGACGGGCAGCAGCTTAGTTCCGCAATAGCGGCTGCTACGTATCCTTCGGCTGGGTTCTCTGCTGAGATGATTGAGAAGATTCAGAATAATTCTGCACTTACGCCTTATGCCTCCATGTCGGACTTTAGTGTCGCGGACTTTTGCCCATTCAAGCCTGCTACACATGGTCAGTTCAGGTATGTATCACATCTTTCACATTAACATGTACTAATTGGATAAAACTCAGGTTTACCAAGTTCAACGTCATTGACAAGTTCGGTCAAGCCCTCGTTGCCATTGATCCCAAGCCTAGGGTCGGTGGTCCAGAGCCATTGTATCCTTGCATCAGCGACTATTATGAGCCTCAGCCCGTCACTCTCAAGGATGAAACCAAGGTTGCAAACACTGTGATGAAGAACTCTGGGTTGAAGTGTGAGTTCATCCAATTGCCACCACAGATCAACCAGAACTCTCGTCTCAACGCGTCCTTTGTGGTCTACGCTGGCGACGAAGATGTCGCCAAGTCTAAGCCCTACTGGCGCCCTGCAACTGAGTGGGAGAACCCTATCTGGGGCTGGGTAGTCTTGAACTATGCCGACCAAGGCATTCAATTATTCCTCCCCAATGGCGCTTTCTACCGCGAGATTCGCTTTGGAGGTCCTGGTGGCGTCATCACGGAGCCAAAGTGGTTGCCGTTCAAGCGAGATGATGCTCTCCCTCCGGTTGAGAATGTTGCCCAACTTGATGCGATTATTAAGCGCATGGGAGGGGATCCTGAATATGCTCGTGGGTTCTGGGATATGCTGTCCATGGCCGTGGACAACATGGCTCCAGCGCCTAGTGCCTACGCGGAATTTCTGAGCTCCATCGTCGGTAGACCTATGGCCTTGGCCAACATGGGCTGGTCCTTGGAACTTGAGGGTGCGCCGTTAGCGAACCAAAGTACGAGGACTAGTAACAGTACCAAGGAACCGCTGATGCATCTTATCTCCAAGAATGATGATGACAAGAACGCATACAAGTTCCAGTTGAAGCTTGGTGACTTCTTTAGGGAGTATGATGGCTTGGTTGGTTACTTTGATGCCAACAAGAACGCAGATCCGGCTAATAATAGAGGAGATGAGCTGCTGCTCGACGAAGTCAAGACTTACTTCTCTGAAGGGTCCAAGGCAACGAACTTGATAGCCATTTCAAAAGCCAATTACCCCAAGTTCAACCCCTTCTGGATCGAACAGTTCCACGACTCCAAGCCTGTTGAACCCGAGGCCTACGCCGACAAGCGCACTAAGGAGCTTCAAATTTTCGGTGCCATCTTTGATCCCTTTACGCCTATCCACGGCTACTCATCCATCCTCCCCCCACGAAGCCTTCAGCTTCCTTCTTGGACCTGGCAGGATGCCATGCAGAACATGACCGCCTTCTTCCACGCGGGTCCTCTGACACTCACCCAAGACGTAGGGGATTATGACTCAAATAATCCTTTGACTACTGAGACGGTCAAGAAGAGACCTGCGCGGAATGCAGCGCTGCCGGCGCTTGATGAAGGGGAGTGGAGTTGGTTGCAGCCGTTTGTGGATGAGAAGGGAGGAAGTGGACTACCCCTTTATAATGCTTATGGCATTGAGGTGAAGGGTAATCCACTCACGCCGGGGTTTGAGAAGGGTCCGTATACGGCTGTTGAGGGTTTCTTGCAGCTAAGGCAGCCTTTGTTGAAGGACAAGCCGGAAAAGCCAGCTTAGTCACGCATGATACAAGATTGCGGATGCAATTGTAGAAGCAAGGTAGAAAGCCTAGGTTTCTCTCTAAACACGCTCTTTAGTATCTAAGTATTGCTAAGAAGTCATATTCCTGTTAATAAACTCAGTAAACGTTTTCCCTAACTTAGTAAAATTGTCCTAAACGATGCTAAGTTACCAAAGTCTTTTTAACATTTAGAAGTAAGGTCCTAAGTTTTCTTTCCTCCCCTAGAGGGGATGGTGCAGCTGAGCTACTTCGTGGTGATGTCTACTGCAAAGTGATGCATGTCTCAAACCCCACGCTTGACTGTACCAAAGAATCTCCTTAGATCATTGCGGGTGACCAGAACAAAAGCTTACACAGACACTTGCAAGCCGGGGCTACCAGGTTATGACTGGACTAAAAGAGTGGCATTTTTTCGTCGCTATAGAACACGAAGCACTACAAAGCATCCCCACCACCGCTAAGATGTAGCTAAATGAATGTGTCCCCAAAATACAAGCAACCCATCCATCACCAAACCACCTCACTCATCCTCCTCCTCCCAAGAGTCAATGACATGAGTGAGCTCACTCTTATCAGTACTCTCAGCCTCATAGAAGAGGTGGTTAGCTCCAGCAGCCACAGTGACAGAGAGCTGACTGTCAGGCTTAATTTTATCAGCGTCGATAACAGTCTGCTCATGGCCCCATTTCGTTCCTCCAACCTTCTTGGTGACCCTGGTGATGGTGCTATTGTCTGCATCGACGAAGTAGAGGAAGGCCTTGGCCTCAGTGACTGCGACAGCAAGGGTGCTCTTGGCTTTGACACCCTTTGCAGCGTCGATGGGACCGTCTAGATGAAGTACAGATTAGTGTACAGTGATGGAATGGGGGACAACGGGGTCTTACCAGAGCCGCCGACGACGTACTGCCTGAGCTTGTTGCCCTCTACACCCTGGTAGATGATATTCTGCTTCTTAGTGCCGGCATCCCAATAGGCAGCGAGGGCTGAGCCAGGAAGAATGGTATTAGTGCTGAAGGCCTTGTCGTGAGTTGGCCCGATGACGGCTTCAAAGATGCTAAGAGCATTATCCGCCTTTGGGTTCCTCCTGTACAGTAGTCAGTAATCGATATTAGTTGGTCTGAGGAGAGGGACGTACTTGAGATAGTAGATCCAGGTGTTCACATTAGACGAGCAGGCCGCAATCTTGTAATTATCACTGTAAGCGCTCGTAGCAACCTTGTACACCGGGCTGATAAGGGAAATGTCAACAGCGTCAGCGTTAGCGTCCTTGGAATCGTCACCGCTCTTGGAGTCAGCAGGCTGGCCACACTTGCAGGAGGACTTCTTCTCCGTGCCCTTTTTCTCAGTGACAGCAAAGACAAGCTCCTTGTTGTAGTGCTTTGTGCTGGCTAGGTGTGACTGGTAGATGACGAAGCCCTCATGGGCGTTGGAGTCTGGGTCAAAGGTGTTGAGCTTGATGTCGCTGGTGTCCTGCTCGTTGCGGAACTGGAAGCCGATGTTCTTGTTCTCTAAGTTGTAGTAGAGATGGATCTTGGTACCGACGGCGCCGGCCTCATCTTGGATGGCAGTGACAGCGACCATTGTGATGGTAGAATAGTGGTTAAAGTTTAAGTTGTGAAAGTTGTGAGAATGCTGGGGATTTTGATTGATGATCTTTCTCAACCTCTTGATCAGAGGAATATCATGAGCTATTTATCTTCCAATCTTAATTTGAATCTCCCCTAGACTGTATGTCCTGGCTTCATGATCTTCCCCAAAATGAATTTCAATTCTTTCCGTAATGAATGCAAGAATCGCCACTGGGTTTCTTCAAGCTGGGTTACATCACGATACCCTCCATAGATAGTAACGAAAGAGACAGGGCCTATGCCGTCACATTCTTCAACCGCCACCTCTGGTGATGTCCGAGCCAATCTGCACGTACTAAGTCAAAGTCAAGCAGTGATTACCAGCAGCGGCGTCGCCAAAAGAAGCTGAACTCTCCAAAAGGGACAATATCAGCGCAGTCGTAGCAATATCTGGCGTCATCACATCATTGTCAAGTGGTGCTCAGGCCATTCACCGGCCCCCATTTGGGAGGAGGATTTACGCGGCGCTCCAAGTTCGAGCGGAAGGCCAAAGTTCCAAGGGCCATTGTGACGAGCTCGTATCCGCGATAGGCCATACGCGGATTGATAAATGATATGTGAGCATTGCGGGGTGCCGATCATCAATATCACACCAAATATGCCGTGCTGTGCCGCTTTTATCAACACGCCCACTTACTCCGCACCGGAATGATGTGACACCGGGCCGTTGCAGCCACTACAGTTCTTCAGCTGGCGTCTTGCATGCACGGGAAGTAATCAGTCAGAATTTTCATGATAGACATTGAGATACTTCTGCTTTGAAGGTTGCAGAGGCAATGGATTGCGGTCTTTTTTTGAACGACCTCGATTATCCTCGGCACAAGACGGATGGTAAGCTCTGGACGGGGTAAACTGTATCCCCCGTCAATTTATGTTTTTTCCGACCAGTCTCTGTTCCGTGGTCATTATCGGTCTCTTTATCGAACCTTACAATCTTCACCATTTTGCCAATTTCTCCAGTCTATCACCAAACACCCAACATCATGGTCATTTTCACAGGCAGCAAAAGCGTCGCAATCAATTCCCCTCGTCATCTCACCCTTCGTCATGCCAGGAATGCTGTCCGGTCAACCAAAAACTCCGAAGCACTTGAGTCCGAGGCCCTAGAGATCACTTCTCTCGAGACCTCAGCTGATGAGCCCATCGAAGACCCAACTCCTCCTTTGGAGGCAGGTCAGGCTCAGCTTCACTCGTACTGGGCTCCAGGTCTAGAAGCTGGCAAAAAGCATGAGATTTCCGTAATTCAAGACATCAAGGCCCCGACTGATGAACGCACTCTTCGCCTCACTGCGAAGCAAAACTTCTATGTTGACGCTCCTCAATTCGTTCTGCCTGAGGGCTCTGTCTATTCTTTCTATCCTCCTCAAGGGTACGCCGATGATCGTCGCATTCTGCCTCATATTGTTCTGAGCGACCCTCATCTTCCCTGGGAGAGAATAGGAAGTCCATCGGCTGAGCACAATGATGACACTCGCAACAAAGTCCCGTGGCTTGCGCTCTTTACTTTCAGCCATGATGAATTGCTTCTTGAGCCTGGGGAGCTAGGCGAGAAGGAATTCAAGCAGAGTCAAGCTGGGGCTGTCAAAATGACGGTCGGCGACTTTCTGAAGCTTGACAACATTGCAACACCTATTGTCGCTGATCCTAGCAAGGACGTCAAAGATCTAGGTGCAGAGTTCATCTTTGTCAAGCCTGATCTTTTCACAAGTCTGTTTTCTACCTTTGATGACAAGAACAACAGACAAGTTAGGAAACATCCAAACACGGATCAGTACAAGTATCTCTCTCACGTTCGCAAGATTAACACCAAAGGAATGGCCATCGCAGGCGTTGAAGACTTTGGCATCTTCTCCTGTGTCATCGGCAACCGCTGTGGTCCACTGAACAACCCAACAGCCGCCAACATCTCTGTCCATCTTGTCTCCATTGAGGGAGTCGAAGAGATGAAATGGCCAAAGTCAGGCCAAAGCCGTGTCGGGCTCTGTTCCCTGCATAACTGGACCTATACGGTTCTACCACCAGGACAGTTTAATGTCAGAGACGCCTTTGAGCATCTTGGTAGGAAACTCAATGTTCTTCGCCCTGCTGAAGTAGTCTTCAAACCACTTCAGTCTTCTGAAAACAAAGTCTCCGTGCGACTTGGTGACAGGCTGAAGGATGGGTACTCCCTTGTTCAGTACCGGGTTCAGACCGGTGAAAAGACGGTGGCATTATACCGCGGTCCTTTCACGCCTGTTAGGGTCGAGCTCAATGAACAGCTGAATAAGTGCTCCAATTCTGGCCAAGACTTTCAGATCCTCGATAAGAAGGTCGGTCTGATGGACATCAGCTACTCTATAGCATGGCAGATTGGCAGAACACTTGCCCTTGGCGACAAAGCTTATGTTGCTGCGTTATCTCGACTTCGCTCTATTCTTCGAACGAAGACTATGAAGGCGTGCAAGATTGACGCTGTTACCGACGTAGGGACGGATCAAAGTTATCGGTCGCGAGATGATCTACTCAAGGATCTGCCAAAGACTATTGAACGTCTTCATCGGATACAGCTGGCAGTCCCTCCCGCGTCTGGCGGCGATAGACCTCACTACTTCGCACCCGGCGGTGCCAAGAAGCGATGGTATCGTCCGGAACTGTCTAAAAGGCAGTATCCCAAACTTGGCTTTTCTGCAAAGCCGATTCAGGAGAAGTACCTAGAAGCGGCGGTAGACATTGTTCTCAAGGAACTCTCCATGGGAAAAGACGGTCATGTCTACGATGAGACCAATGACCCTATCTCTACGGACTGGATGGTCGTCCTGGCTTGGATTCTAGATCGTATGTTCCTCGACAGAATCCCTGCGCATTACCTGATCTCGGATCCAAGCCATCTACCCCCCGAGAGTCTGCGCTTCTTCCACATTGATCCCAACTGGGTTGATGCGATGATTGACGGCGCTTTGAGCTTGGCGAACCACATGGGCCAGGACCTAGACAGAGTTGCCATCAAACACGGCATCAATCGTTACCTGGAGTACCAGTCACCTAAACTGACTCATCGTCCGCAAGCCCCAACTTATGGGTTCTACCTCCGTTCTGATCTTGTCACTCTATACCCTGATCTGAGGGTCAACACAACTGGGGATGATACTGGTCGTGCACCTCTGCTCCGCCATGAGATCATCGCCGACGGTGTCATGCTGGGGTTGTTCGATTGCATTCCTGGGCAAGACTTCAAAACCTTAAACTTTACTCAGCCTCCCCATCAGCAACGATTTGCTGCTGGTTGGTACCTGGAGGCAGACAAGTTGGAGATATCTATTGGGAGGGAGTTCACTGTTGATGCGAAGCACCAAGACTACTCTAAGCCTGAAGAAGCTTGGCAAAGGGTCACTATGCTCCCAAGCTCAGAGAACAATTGGTTCACATGGAGCACTGTCCCAAAGCCACTCGCTGGTGGAAAAGATGAAGGCGATCCAGATGCTGATCTGCGTATCCTTCGTCTTCCTTCGTTCGTTCAGAAACAGATGGACCTACTCAACGCGAACATGGGATCTTTCGATGACGGGGGAAACAAGCAGGATTACTTCCACGATACTGTTCCAAACTCTGCACTTCTTGCCATGCAGCTCAATGATCCCTACTATCAGCTGATCATCTCTTTGGACAAGGAAGAGGCATCAGGTCAAGCAGCCTCGTTTCCGCTATCAGGTCTGAGGACTGCAGCGACTGGGCCGGTGCAAGAACTTCGTAGCCTGCGGTTCATGACACCCACCACTGTTCCTCGCGTCCCACAACCAGATGATGTTGACCTCGATCCACTAGAATCAGACACCATTGTGTCTCTTGAGGCGTCATCTTTGGATACGGTTGCAGAGGCATGGGAGCGCGATGAGAGCTTTGTGGTGAGGTCTCGTACTTTAGGGCACCATCTCCCTCCTCACAATCGAGCACCGATCACGGAGCATCTCCACGGCGCTATGACATCTCAGATTCCCCACGGTGTTCCAGTCCAGCGGCTCGCCAGTACAAGGAGCCTTCAGGTACCTCAAGTGAGCAAGCTCATCAGAACAACGAGTGTCAGCTCCCAATCCTCTGCTCTAGCTGGTCCACCTGTTTATACCTGCAATGCATACTCTCTCCAGCAAGACGTCATCATCCAAGACAAAGACTGCCTCCCCCAAGACATCGTCTTCTCTGTCCTCGTCTCACGTAAAAAATACAGCAGCTATCAGCTCACAGAGTTCGACATAGCTATTGAACTCGGTAAGTCAGCTGACAATAATTGCATCATGGAAACTTACGCGGGGCCCGGTGCACGCATGTTGAGCAACCTTCGCTTCAATGTTCTGATGTCTTTTACTACCATGCCGGTCACGGAGAAAAAGTGTTTGTTGTTGCGGCTTATTCCGCGAAGTCACAAGGGATGGATCAGGATGCAGGATGTTCATGAGATGAGTTTCATGCTCACATTGGTTCAGCTCAATTCATTCGCTGGTAACAAGAGGTTTTCTTTTTACACATCTGCTTATTACAAGTTTGATCATGAGCATGATCCGATCACCGATTACTTTGAGGTCACACTTAAGAAGCATGATTAGTCTTTGAATCTTTCCCTTTAAATACTTTTCGAATATAACAGTGTCATTCTCTTAAATGAAAATCCCGAACTGAACTCTGCTCTGGAATCCAGAGACGTTTGACTACGCCAGCATCTTCAAATTACCATTCGCCTTCAAGTCAGACTTGCCATGCGAGCCGCCACCCTCCTCCAAATCTGCAGGCATTGGAGGGGTTTTGTCGGGGCGGAACCTGTCCAACATTTCAATATTGACATGAGTTATCAAGTGCTTGCAATTCTGGCATGGCGACCACATGTGTTTGTAGCCAATGTCGTCTTCCGGGTCTCGCTTCGTTTGACTTTCTGCGTAGATTTTCCTGAGCGAATACCCCTCCCACAGGTCCTTGTCAGTCATGAATGATGGGCTAAGGGCAAGACCTTGCACCTTTTCTTGGCCCTGCTTGCGGTGAGCACCACTAAAGTCATGTCAGATAGATGATCAAGGGTGCGATTGTAATGCTTACTTACAGCATATGTATAAATGGGTAGGTTTCGGCGCAGTTTCCGAACTCTGTGTTACCGGGCGATGTACCGAAACCAAAATCATACACTTGCCCGCCTTTAGTCCACTTTGAATTCTTGATGTCGTTCCAGTTCTCGAGTAGGTCAAATCGAGCTTTCTGAAGGTGTGTTCTCCAGCCAGGAAGTTGCTTCGCCGCGAAGTTCTGACCGCCCATCGAAGCACCGAGGGAGAAGTCGACTTTGCTCTCCTCTCCCTCACCCCATGTGCATTGGAACATTGCCGGCGGTGGCCCATGACCTGGCTTTTCAGCAAAGGCCATAGCCATTGCTGGTGGATCGGGCAAATCGTTTCTTTTTCTGGATCCCCCTATAGTGAAGCACCAGCGAGCATAAACGGCGGTGAGGGGGAGAAAGAAGTTGAACTTGCCAGAGTTTTGCTGAGCTGGTCCCATAAGAGAGAAGAAGAGACCGAGGAGATCATAATGACACCAGTAGTTGAGCTTCTCCTCTTGCAGGCTAAGAGGATAATGATGACTCCAGGCTTCGTTGTAGTTAACTCTAATTTTAGGATCTCCCGGGTCATCTCCTGTTTTCCTTAGTCTGCGATATATATGCTGTCTCGGCTGAAAGTCCGGATCGGCTTTGGTGGTCCCATTCTTTCTAGGTTCAAAGTTTTCTTCCTTTACATCAGGTTTTATCTCTTTAAATTGGGTTTTATCTAGAGGGCTATATTTGTGAAGTCATCATCAGATAAGTACTCATCCTAGGTATATTGTGATAAGTTTAGGTATATATCAGGAGACTCTCACCATAGCGATAGTATTTGATGATAAGTTGTTTGCAACTTCTCCTTCTTCTCAGCGGCCTTCTCTATGGGGAAAGACTCTGGGTTATCAGCAACAGCCTTTAGGAATAGATAGATCTGGATTTGAAAGTCGCATATGTCAGAAAACACTTGAGTTTCTCTTTTGTCAGTGTTCTCACATCTTCAAGTTCATATGTATAAAGCTTGATCAGCTCTTTGCCGACAAACTTCATGTGAGGCGCCATGGTTGCTTTGTATAAAGAAACATTATTTTTAATGAAGTAAAGGACATGAACACTATACTTTATATGTTTGAACCGAGTTATTAAATACACAGGAACACGGATAAGACTGCGATGGGTCCCAAAGGCGAGGAAGCGGAGCTGTCCGGATGTACCGTTTTGTACAGGTCTTGCATTAGGGTGTGTAGAAAAGAGCGATGCTGATAAACGCGAGCTAGCGACGTAGGGGGTGGATCAGGCTAACCACGAATTAAGATCAGCGCTTACGGCTGAGCTACCCTTACAGCACCCTAGCACCCTTGCACCCTATCAATGTGCGGTGACGTCTTACTTGGGGCTGGGTGGTGTATAAATACTCATCTTTGTTCGGCGTCTAGCTGCATCCTTCAGGCATCCTTTTGTGACCAATATTGTGCACCTACACCTATTTTCTGAACACACCATTCCTCCAATCACAAATATACACCATGACAAATCACACCAAAGTCGTCGACGGTGTCGTCGTGACCAACACTGACGTAAGTCACTGCTGATCTTTCATTTTCAGCTCCCCCAAGATGTCTGACAGTTTATCAGGTTCCCCCTCCCCGAGACTGGACCAATGTCTATGATGAGATTGGTGGCGACATGCGCTGGAATGAAGATATGCAAGAGATGGTTCAAGACCGGGGCCTAGATGGCGATGTGCAGCCTTTCTACGGCACGTGCTCCTACACGGGCGAGGCCCTCTATTTGATGCAGGTTGGCGGCAAGGATTTCCTCTTCTGGAATGCTCTCGACGATTCTATGTACCGTTTGAACGGGGACCTCACTCTCCAAAACATTGTGGCAGGGCTTGATGAGGAGGGTTTGAATGCATTTGATCTTGAAGAGCTCTGAGTGTGAGCTATTGGCAGCATGGATCAGGAATCAACTTCTAAATGGTACTTGATCCCTCCAAGCTTCTCTTTTCTACAATATATGAAGAAAGGGATTCTCTTTTCTACAATATATGAAGAAAGGGATATGTTTCTCCACAGTTGCCAAAATGCGTTCCTGTTTGCGGGCTTTCCTCCAACTGTGGCGACCACGAGTAATTCCATTTTTCTTCAACCTTGTCTATATCGTTCCAGCCTTGTAGGAGATCGAAACGAGTCTTCCGAAGGCTGACCTTCCATTCTCCTACCTGACCTAGGTTGTTCCAGTCAAATCCAGCCAGCGAGGACCCTAAAGCGAAGTAGATCTCATCTTTGTCGTCTTTAACCCATGTGCATTGGAAAACAGCTGGTACAGCGCCAACACCTATCGTTCCAATCGGTGGTTCAGTTGTCCCCCTATTACCTCCAATTTCGGCACACCATCGACCATATACCGCAGTCAGAGGAAGGAAGAATCTATCTTTATCGGCTCCATCCAAGTCAGATTGTAAGAGCGATAAAATGAGACCAAGAAGGTCATAGTGATTCCAGTAGGATGGCCGTGCGAGGGGTGTTGTAAGACTTGGGATGTTGACAGGGTTTGTTTGCATCCAGTTGCCATTAAGGTTGACATTAAACTTGGATTTGGGAGGTTTGTCTCCCGTTGTCGTGCGATAAATATGCTGATCGGGTCTATATGCCGGACTGGGATTACCTTTCTTATTAACAGGCTGAAAGTTGTGTTCCACCTGCCAATCTGCTGGCACCGGCTTATCCAAGGGGCTGTAGGGCCATTTGTTGTTAGTAGAAGACACTTGTCTCTTGAGGAAGAGGAGTGGCTGACCACAACGAAAGAAACTGCTTATAGAGGGAAAGCAACGTTTCGGTCGTGCAGACTCTATGTAAAAAGTCGAATATCTGGGGAAACATGTCAGTGGGATAATTGATTGTGCTGCTTTGACATTCAGACCTTTTCCCTTTTCCAGTTGTACATGTCGATCAGTCGCTCCTCGCAGAACTTGAGGTATTTCGGATCCAAGACATTGGCCATCTTACTGGCAACTGATGGTGAGGATCAGGAGTTTTCTTCTTATTAACTTGAAGTGCTTGGGAAAGTGCAATACTGATCACAGTGTAATAGACCACCTCGATAATATGAGCACTAATATCATATATGTGTTCTCTCACCATCCGCACTGATATTGACCTTATGTACTAACTAGTTTGGCCATACCGTTTTAAGCTTAGTCATTCACATGTGACATCACCAGCCTAAGCCGTGTATATAAGTGTACCTCGATCATCTCTTTCCTCATCACAATCTCTACTTTTACAACCCAGCCATCACATTCTACTCCCCTGCCCATACAACGTACACACACACCCGCCACCTATACATCATGAGTCAATACACCACAATTTCCGATGGCGTAGTTGTGACCGACAACGGGGTACATCTTGATCTTCCCCTACTTGCAGCGCCGTGACTAACCGGCAAACACTAGATCTCACCCCCAGCCAACTGGACCAATTCTTACGAGGACATGGGAGGGGACATGCTTTGGGACCAAGGTGGTCAGATCGAAGATGAGGTGCGGGGTCGTGGCATTGATGGCGATATCAGGCCTCACTATGGAATGGCACCCTACACGGGAGAAGCACTCTACCTTTTCGAGGTCGGTAGTGGAAAGTTCTTTTTCTTCAACGCCATTGATGGGTCTATGCTGCAGGTCAGGGATCAGAGTGACCTGAAGAGCATCGTGGATATCCTTGACGACGAGAACAGGGGCTTACCCGCTCTTGACATTGAGGAAATCTAGCTCCGCGATTGTGGGGTGAATGTACAGTAAATTCCAAATCATCAGAAATAAACCAATCAGTCAATTCAATTGTCATGCATTGTGATTCGAGAAGGAGGGGGTAAGCCGCTGCAACAATCTGGCTTCAACTACCTACCTTGGTTCTGTACCTCATCAACTCTTATCAGATTATGCAGTAAGATATCATATGCCAAGCAGTCAATAGTCCAGGCATGCTAGTCTCATTTTGTCCAAAAGGCCAATATTGTGGTAAGCAGCGGCACGGCACGTTCACAACGACGGGCTGGCATCAATCCTCCCTTATTGCCTCATCATGGAGCTTTGACCTCTTGCTCCAGCTAAGATCGCGATTTAGGAAGAGATCTGCCAATATTCCTTGGTTATCAATCATAAAAGTGGCATATTGGAGCGGGGTTCCAAGACACTTGGGCCCCAATTGGGAAATGATATAGGCTATCAATAGGCTTGTTGACAGCTGAACTAGTACGTGCGGCGCACTAAGAGCAAAAGGGCAGCGCCTGCAGATGCCGTCTTGACTGTTACCCGGGACTTGCTGCTTTTGGTTCCTTGCTTTCAGGCAATAAATTGCGGAGTATTACTGAGTACTGAGAGGCAAGGGAATTACGAAGTACTCGGCAGTAGCTTAGGTCTGACGTAGTGAGCTTACGACAGTCCTTCCCTGCGTGGCTTTGCATACTACCCCCGCTAAGTCTTCTCTACTGATTTAAGCTCTCAGCTGCACGTCTCAACTGCAAATAAACAACAATTGTATTTGGATAATATCGTGGCTTGAAGCCGAGTTTCTACCCTTATTATCAACAGGCTGTGACATTATTGAGGATAATCGATTGTAAAAGTCGGCCATTCTGGATACAAGTATCGGTATTGGGCCACAGAATGCTGTTGTAGTTGTCAAAGTTTAGCATATTAGAGAGAAGCAGGAGCAGAAACTGTCAAAGGAAATCATGCGGCACTTGGAGAATTCTATAGTTGCCTGTTGACTATCCCTCGTTACCATGGCGCAGTTCTCCTCAGTCGCCGCTTTGACTTGACCATCAGTTTTGAAATAATTACCCATAATTGCTAGCCTTTCACAACCGCCAATAGACGCTCCGGCGTCCGGTGTAGCTGTCGCGACGTGGTCAGCCACGGCACCTGCCACTGGACCCTGTGATGGTTAGTGTGAGCTGAGAGGCTCTTATGGCTGCAGCGGACCAGTTACTTCACCTGGGAGCTTGAAGTGGCTTGGAATTAAAGTCAGAATAAATATCAATACTGGATTCTTTCGGTAGTATATAGTATTTAGTCATTAATACTACTAGTTGACTAAAATTGCTGAGATACGTCGACAGTCCCGGAAAGCCCGTAGCTTTTCCATATATGTTCACTCTCCGAGGAACAGTTTTAATCACAAGCTTAAGTATTAAGTTCGCTATTCAGAGTTCCGTTAAGGCGCCCTTACAGACCCTTACCATATTTATTCTCTGCAGCGATAATCTTCTGCGAAGCTGTCTCGGCGATACCATACACGGCCGTCTGAATATGGCCCGACAACTGGACAGGAACAATACTGGCATCGACCACACGAAGGTTCTTCGTGCCGTACACCTTCAAGTTCGCGTCGACAACACCACCATCCTTCCTAGGAAGCATCGCACAGGTACCGACAGGGTGATAGAAACTGTTGACTGTCTTGACGACCCAATCACGCAATTGTGCATCTGTCCTCTTTCCCAGGCCTGGTTCAAACTCTGCAGCCCATAAGGATCGCAAAGGCTCGGTCTCAGCAACTTTGCGGGCAAATTTAGCCCCCTCAATAAGTGCTTGTATATCGTACTCGTTGTTGAGATAGTTCAGGTCGATAATCGGCTTGCCCTCTACATCTTGCCCGTTGATGTGAACGCTACCGCGACTCATT
Source organism: Fusarium begoniae (assembly GCA_013186755.1). NCBI lineage: Eukaryota > Fungi > Ascomycota > Sordariomycetes > Hypocreales > Nectriaceae > Fusarium > Fusarium begoniae. The sequence continues at coordinate 101,388 of JAAOAG010000177.1, forward strand.
GGATGCATGATGGAGGAGAAGATGGTGATGAAGTTGGGGGAAGTGCCAGGATAGCCCTGAGCACCAACATAGTTGGCTTCTAGGAGGAGCTCCAACTGAGGAACAGAAGGGTTGCTCAGATACTCAAGCTTCTTTTTGTCCACGACAGTGCCATTGATAGCAAAGCCGTCCTTTGCAAGTTGATTCATCTTTCTTTGTACGTTATCGCTGACTTGGGCCCAGTTGAGAAAGGCATAGGCGCTGCTAGTATAGTCATACCACGATACCTTGTTCTCAAGCCATAGGTTGAACTGCTCCTTCGCCAACATGCCATCTGGGTTGAAGATCATTTGGTCAAAGGACTCGTAACCTTCCTTCAGGATGTATGTATTGGAGGTTCGAAGGTGGTCTTGGTAATTCTCGCCGACGCCTCGTAGGTCGAGCAATTGTTTTATTCCTGCCTTGTCGAGAACCTTGGCTTGTCCAATTCCCGACATCTCGAGCAGTCCCGGACTCTGAATAGAACCTGCCGAAAGGATGACCTCCCTGCGGGCCTTGATCGTAGAGCCATCTTCGAAAGCGACACCTGTAGCAACTAAACCCTTACTCTTCTTGGAGGAAAAGAGAACTTTAGCGACGTGAGCATTCGTCTTGACTTTCAGATTAGGCCCGGCCTTTGGCAGGTAGCTGTTGGCACTGTATGACCGAGTGTAGTTGGTCACGTCAATGTTGGTAGGCTGGAACATGAATCCGACAGGGTTTCCACCGAGAGATCCTCCGTCATTGATTGGGATGCCCAACCTATTGACCGTAGACTGCCATGACTTCAGGACATCTGGGACGATGCGATTGTAGGTAGATCTAATGAGACCAGAGCGACCGTGGACGTCGCCATCGTTACCCGTGAAGTTCTCCGACTTCTTCATACCATCAATCATAGTATCCCAGTTCCATCCTGGACTTCCGAGCTCACTCCACGCGTCATATTCAGCGGAAGCAGCTCGGTCATAGCATAGGAAGTTCATAGCAGATGAGCCGCCGAGAACCTTACCGCGGTTGACGCTAATGGACCGCCCATTGAGGCCAGGCTGGGCGATAGAACTAAAGTTCCAATCGAGCGATGATCCCAAGATTGAACCGCGCATCCCCGGTACGTTGATGCGCACATCGTCCAGAGCTTCCGGGCCTGCTTCTAGAAGAAGGATCTTAGACTTGGGAAGGCCAAGGCTCAGGCAGGTGGCGAGGGCCCCTCCAGCGGTGCCGCCTCCTACAATGATCTGGGTAGCGATGATATGAGCGATGCTTGATTCAATGACTTGATAACGAAGAACTTACATAGTCATAAGTCTCGGTAGCAGCTACGGCTGTCACAAGGCCTGGTATGATCCAAGCGCAGAGCTGCATCTTTGGTCTCAACAGTGCAATTGAGCTTGAGAAGTAAAGAGACTCAGGGTCGCTGCCGCGACATCCCGACTCTACTCAGCCATTTTGTACCTGTAGACCCTTGTTACATTGGCATAGTCCCTGCATTACCCCATGTTGCTTAACCCCGCCGGATATTCGAGCTGCCTAATTTATTATCACAATCACACCCTAAGACCGTTCGGATCCCTTCTAGACCGAAGATACAGAATTTATGCCCAGATCTAGTAAAACCCGGTGAGACTTCCGGTAACAATAACACATCTTCAAAGACATATAATAGGCATAAACTCTTGTTTCGTAGATAGTGCCATTCGTAGCTTGCGCGTGCTAAAGTCTGACCTTACGACTGTTATTCGCGGAAATTTAAACAGTCGGTCAAAATCCAGAAACGTCTGTCTGTTCCGCCTTATTTGTCCCAAAACGCAGGCAAACAACGGGAGTTTTATAGGTCTCAACTTCTATTAAGACCAAGGGTAAATAGTAGGTCCTAAAATATATCGCAAATAGAGTTATTATTCCTTGTTACCCCCTTACACCATCACCGTTTAAACAACCTAATCGAGCAGGGAAATTTAGGGTTATTCAATCCAAGCCAATCGCATTGTAATTGCAAGCAATCAGTTAGACCCCGTTAAGCCCCTGGTACACCGCTGTTGCAAGTCGACGACAATAGGCTAATTATGCCCCGGCCTTAGTCCCTGTCTCGACGAGGCATTAAACGCCGCAAGGATGAGACGAGGAAAGGAAAGCGCAACAAGCAACAGTGAGGCGGGGCTAGAGGCAAAAAAGCTTGCTGTTATCACATTCAAGGAGCTTTATCAAGAAACTCGTTAGGAGCAAGAGCAGTGGGAGACTTCGAGCAAGGCTTGACCTATCAGATTAGATACTAAATTCGATATAGATACCTATCAGAATCTGTACAGTAATATATAAAACTGTAGTCATAGCCTTGACTTATAGTTCGTAATTATACCTCTGTAGCTACATACGATTATTTCGTACATCTTCAACCCTCTATAGTTACACTCTACCAGGAACAGTCTGTTCCCATATTTCCTCTATAAACTCTCGACCAGCAGTCCCCATAGGCCATGCTACCCTCCGTAGTGTCCCCTTTGCTTGTGACCACGTCGCGATTCCTAAAGTCGTTGCTTGCTGCTTCAAAGTCTCCTCGAAGAACTGCCTGGCTGATAACAGTCCTCTATCTTGCTCATTACCCTTGAGAGCGCGCAGACAGGCTATAAGCCCCACCAACGTCTGCCAGAACATAAACGCCTCGTTCTTTGGTGTATCCTTTGAGGAAAGCACCTTGGCGACATCGTGTCGAAGCAATGTAACGGCGTATTTGTGGATGCGCTTGTCGACATAATCCAGCGCCCCGAGAACATCCTGCATGTAGAAGATAGAGGCGACAGTCAATCCGCACCAAGGCCCGACAAATGAGGATAGGTTCGTACCAGGATTCTCCTCTTTCTTCCCAGGGACGGAAATAGATTCGATATGTACTGTGACAAATTCTCCCAGTACCCTTGACGCAGGACCTCTGCGCCAGAAGCCTTCAAACTTTCCGTCTGCCGTTTCTATCCCTGTATTTTTGAACATACGATCCTGCGCGGCCGTAAAGTCCCGTAGAGAGTTGATGATAACTTGTCCGTCTGCGTTGTTAAGCCGTGCTCCCTGTGGTAGCGGGCTGAAAAAGAATGGGAATAGACGAATTGCTTGGAGTTTGAAGCCGAGATTCTCCATGGCTTCGCTCATGTGCCATGTATGTGATAACTTGAGAAGATTCCTACTAGGTACAGCACCGAGGCTACTCCCATGGCCGCCAGTTCGACAAATGCCGCTGAGTAGACTCTTGAGGCCCGTAATGTATACATACGACCTATGATAAGATGTTAGAAAGAGGCACGATACTTTGAAATGGGTGGTTTTATAGCGCCTCACATAACGAAATAACGGTTAGCTAGTTCTCGATCGGTGGAACAGCAATCAGAACGTGTCGGATCACTTTTACCAGGTCGGGCAGTTTCAATCAGCGCCAGAATGCCACTGATATGAGTCTCGGCAGCAACGAGCTCTCCATGACATGCCTTGTAATCTCAATTATAAATTGCTCTCAAGAGAAGTGTGTAGTAGGGTATCTCACCTCTGTGAAAGCCAGGGTGGCCATTTCTCTAATAATCGCAGCTTCAAGTTTATAGTCCCCCGACGCGATCCAACGATTGATAATACGCATCACTTCGATTTTATGATATAGGAATGTGGACTCGAATGTAGCGAGGTCCCCGAACTGGAAGGAGAAATGCATTCCGGCCATGAGGATGGCGCTTCGGAGTGCGCATGGGTTATCTATCGTACGCGCGAGACTAGTTTGGTGAGCGACAGATGTTGATATCGACGGGTATACTAACTATTCTGTACCAGGTATTTTTGATGTCGTCTTTGGTGTCCGGCTCGATTCAAAGACTAAATAAGTCAGCACGTCCATAACAATACAGTTGTTCAAGGCAACTGACGGTATTGAAACAACTCATGAGATTTAAGCGGCATGGCAACAGCCAACTTGTTAAACCCCGTGTCATGACTCAAATAACTTAGACGAGGAGGAACATTAGTCTTCTTCAGGTATACCATCTCCTTTGGAGTCTGCTCAAGCTCCCAAGGCGTTTGATCCCACGGACGAGCCTCCTTCTGCTGCGCCCTCCGTTCCCTCAATGGGATTTTAGGAGGGGCATATACGCAGGTCCTCCGACCCTTGACGCAGTTGTGACTACGTTTTCCGCATTAGTGAACGGATCCCAGCTTACAGTGGGGGCCAAGGATTCAGGATCGGCCATACCATTGCGGTCGCTGCTCGTCACATCGTTTCCGGCGGGTCCGGCAGTTGGAGCAGCCTGTTCGACTGCGCGTATGGAACTGCCGTACTCTAGAGTCCGACTCTGGCGTCGTCGAGTTCTCTTTCTCTGAGCTTGTAGACATTTTGGGATGTATTGAAGAGATGAGGATAAGTATTGAGTCAGCCTGACAGGGCGTCGGTGATGGAGACGCGTGAGCACTAACCAGGTCTTTGAGAGGATTACTCAGCCCCTGGGTGAGCCAATTAGAATATTTACGGAGGTAATTAGAGTTTTGGTCACGTTGATGCTGACTCCCGCGGGAAAGCTAACCTAGACCATGAAATTGGGAAACGCGACTCAAAGTCTTTCGTGTCATGCAATGCGACTGTTCACTTCTTTGATCATTGATTAGAAAGAGATTACTATAGCTAGGATAACAATTAGGGGTGTTATATCTTCCATTTTTTGCTTAGCCTATATTAGGATCTACCTAAGTGCTCTTGCTTGCCTGTCGTCAAGATCAACCTGCAGTTGCATAAAAAGTAATACGTGAATGGTTCTTCATCTTACTAAACTATTATACTCCGCTCGGCTTGACTTTGTAGACAGCATTCTCAACAGCAACAGACCCATCATTGTCAATAAACCAACGCAGCTCACTGACAAAAGCGGAGCTCTCTACCCACTTCAAATCAGGATGGCTGGTCTCAATAATGGGAGATCCCAGCCATTCATTCTCTCCAAACTCAAGAGTTCGGGCCTTTGGTCCCCCAGTAAAAACCTCCATCCATTTTTCATCAATCTGTAGAACACCCTTGAAGTGAATATAAATGCCGTGGCCTTCTTTTGATCGGAATTGGACTCGGACGTCAAGATGGCCGGTGTTTGTGTCAGGGTCACGCTGATAAATGGTTAGCGTTTGTGATGCTGTACTGGTTAGGGGCTTTACCAGAATCCAATCAGCGCCGCCTGGAAGGAGCTCTGCCTCAAGACCACTGCCTTTGATGTGGCCGTGCGTCAAGAAAGCAACAATGCGGTGATTGTTGCCCTTGGCTTCGGGAATGACGAGGGCTTTGTCTGTGGATGTATACATCCTCATTGTAAAGACGTGTTCGAGCGAAGGTGTCATGATTGCGACTTGTGATTTCAGAGATTAGAATTCCTATTTGATGTATGATGCGAAATGTGTGCAAGTGAGCTGTACTTGAGCTGTATATTGCTCTTTTATACTAGCTATCAACGCGGCAGTATTGACTACATATCGGGCTCATCACCAATAAGTGTACTCATATCATCATACACATTTATTAAGCCCAAATTTGTTGAACGGGTATCTGAGTAATAATCTTCTGCCCGTCTCGTCGTGGATAATAGGGGAGGGTGAATGTTTGGTGATCCCCACTTCGTTGCATGTAACGAATAAACCGTGGTTTGCCATGCAAGCGAGACACGGCTTGGTCACTAAGCACCTGCACGTACACAGTAATCAGGAAATAGCATAGAAGTATTTCTTAGATTATATGTAGATTATTGCATCATCATTCTCTCGCTCGCTTGATTGACCTTTATCTCAATCTGTGCTGTGGTGTTGGGTTAAATGGGACTGATAAGATGAGATAAGATAACATTTATCTTATCGATCTGCGATAAGACGTAAAGAAGGCAGTTGCGTCGATCATTTCATTAGACCTCATGGTTCACACCGAGAACTTACAAAACAAAACGTTCGAAATCGTCGAAAAGTGAAGCGCCGAGGCATAATTTCATGTTGGCCATGTAAGCTTAGTAAAAAGCGCCGCCATTGATGTTGTACCCATGCCTGCATGCGTATCAGTAATCAGCTCCGAGCAACAAAGTGGAATCAGCTCGCCTTGTCGGCTTTACACATAAGGCACGCATCCACTATTCCCGAAACTAATAAAGGCACGATCAAGGTGTGATTGGAGGTTTCTCGGCCTTCGCATGATTTGAAAGCAAACATGATCTGTTCAGCATAATGCATGTTAGTAATTAATCGATTGTCAATCAAGGAATGAAGACAGTCAGGGCATATAAATACATACACTAACTGCCATCAATACCCTGCATCGCAAATCGCAGTTACACTTCTACTTCGCGACAATTATTCACTTCCATTACTGAGACATCTACACTAACGCAGAATGAGCGCACAGACCTCTAAGCTGTTCAAGCCAATTCAGGTTGGCGCTCTTGATCTACAGCATCGCATTGTCCTGGCACCCTTGACCCGTGGCCGTGCTGATTCAGCTGGTGTTCCCGCACCCTACGCCGCAGATTACTATTCCCAGCGCGCTACACGTACGTTCACACGGTGACTTCGCCAATGAAAAGACCTATAAATAACTGTGATGACTAGCTGGCGGTCTATTGATCACAGAGGGAACATTCATCTCCTTTGAGGCATCTGGGCGACCTTTTTCACCAGGGATTTACTCCAAAGAGCAGATTCAAGCCTGGAAGCATGTCACCGATGCAGTTCATGCCAAAGGAGCTTTTATTCTTTGTCAGCTCTGGGCTCTTGGGTAGGATAGTCCCCATTTTTTACTGGCCTTTTCCCGCTGACAATGCCTTAGACGTATTGCCGAACCTGATCTAGTCTCTGCCGTTCTCAGCCCTGGCTCACAGCCATTTTTCGAAGACGATGACGTCACACGAAAGATCCCGGATATCTTCACCGTCATGAGTGAAGCTGATATTGATAATTTTGTGGGATACTATCGACAAGCAGCGTTGAACGCCATGGAGGCTGGTTTCGATGGAATCGAGATCCATGGCGCCAATGGATACGTAAGCATTCATATCCCGTGAGAAAAGCCCCTGATTGACAGATAACCTATAGCTCATTGATCAGTTCGTGAGTATTTGCTGTCGCTGAGGAAAAGAATGTGCCTAACAGTACCGTAGCTTCAATCAACCAGCAACGACAGAACAGACCAATACGGCGGCAGCGTCGAAAACCGCATCCGCTTCCCTCTCCGCGTCGTCAACGCAGTTAGCGACGCCATTGGACCCGAGCGCGTTGGTGTTCGCATGTCACCATTCACGCGCTTCCAAGGAATGCGCGAAGCTGAGCCGCTATCACTCTTTGTTCCTTGGGCACAAGCTATTGTAGACGCTCAGCCCCGCATTGCATACATTCACGCCATCGAGCCTCGAGCTGATGGTTCGATGGATACGCCTGAGCATTTACACAAGGTTGAGGATACTTTAGCGCCTATAAGGGAGGTAGCATCTCGTGCTGGTGTGCAGTTTATTGTGGCCGGGGGATATACGCCCGAGAAGGCATTGCAGCATACTAGCGAGACAGATGATCTGGTGGCCTTTGGGCGTCACTTTATCCGTAAGCTTCCGGTTCGTACGCCCTTGCTCTCTGTTTGCTAACATTTCTGGTGTAGCCAATCCTGATCTCCCTGCGAGAATAAAAAATGGCTGGTCTTTGACCAAGTACGATCGTTCCGTCTTCTATGAGGTGAACGAGGTGGGATACAGCGAGTAAGCTATTACATTATCTACATGCCTTGAGACCCATAACTAATACATTCCGCGTAGTTATGCGGTATACAATACAGAGACCGCCACTGCTTGAGAGTAATAAAGAGTGTATTTAGAGTAGACAACAGATTATTGTATGCTTTTTTAAATTTGCAAAAAGACAGAGAAGTCAAGGTACCGTGGGCCTTTGCGGAAGAAATGCGGCGTATTCCTGTTTTATTTACCTGATTAGAGTCTGAGCACTCCTATATAGTCTCAAGACTTACCTTCAAAGCGTTCAATAGACATCTTGAAGCATAGCTTGTCCAAGAATAGTAATCACATTTTGAGAACTAATACACTTTTGAACTTCGCTATCGTAACAAAACTTAAAAGGGCCATTAGGCTTGATGGCACGGAGATTCACGGGGTTTGTCAGTAACGTGACTACATATTGTCATAACCTTATTGTTCAGCTTTCTGGTATCTCCCTTCCTCATAGTGTGATACAACTAGAGATTTACTCCTGCTAAAAGCATATTATCACTAATGCATATAAAAAACTTAACTAATTTGATGAACCCCAGCTGTATACAGACGTGGAGTAGAAGTATTATGACCAAGGTGGAGCGACAGGCATGATGGGGTAGTCCAGAGCTGGCCTTCCACTGACAGGCAAAGGGTCCGTAGCTCTAAGCTTGTTCCAAGTCTTCGTGATCATGTCCAGGTACTCCGCAAATTCAGTACCCGAACCGCTATTGTCATCGCCAGCAAACTCTGAAGCAAGATAGACCAGTTCATCAAGGCTCACATCTCTATGATCCACGACAGAGACGCATAGTATGTAAGCCAGGATGTTCTTGTGCATATCGAGCACTCCCTTGTTAGCAAAGGTATATTTGTATGTATAGATGTCGACACGGATGATCGCATTGCTAGATTATCCATCTTAGCATTCCTGGGGCTTTTGTGAAAGATGAACAGAGCTACCATACTGCTTTATGCAAATAAAGAACTTCTTGTCGTAACTTTCTCCGGCGGAAGAGTCGCCGAGAATTGCCGAGAGGCCGGTCTTTACCACAGATTTGAACCCATCTAGGGCCCCTTTGGTTCCAGTATCCGACGCGCCAAAGAAGGCGTCCACAGCATCCTCAACGCCTTTACCGGGCTGCAATTACAAGATTAGCAATTATGTCTGGGTAAAGAGGCCTGTTGAGTAGTTGACTCACAGTACTTTCAGCATCAACAGCGACATGACGCTCGAATCTCAGTGCTCTCTTTCCGGGAACACTGGTACGCGTTGCCGACTCACGGTCCAAGAACATCTGCTCCAGCTCGCGTTGGAAGGTGTCTAGACGCGCATCTGCGAGCTTCATCATCAGCTCTAGCTGTTCCTTTTTCTTCCTCTCGTTCTCATCGTCTACCGCATTTGGCTCAATCAAACCGCTGATAGAATTGCCCATTTTAGCAAAGTATGGTAAAGCTAGAAGCTAAGTTTGCAGAATGGTGAGAGAATTAGATGATTGAAAGTCGTGTCTCCAGGCGAGGAGGGGAAATACGCCACTAAGACGCTAAAGTTACTCGATGCGACGTTCAGCCAACCAGAAGATGCATTCGGGTGCCCTAGACTGCCCGTTTAGTTAGTTCCGATCTAACTCAAATGACTCTTCGAGACCGCGTATTCAGATTTGGTGCCATACCCGTCTATATCATCAATTACATGAGTGAGCTGCATGAAACTATCACAGCAATTATTGAAACACAATTCGATACAGTCTCCTCTAGATTGGCTAAATCTCCCCTCTTGAGGCAAGTGGTAGAACGGGTTCGACGGGTCTCCTGGACAATGGGATGCCTCCTTTTTCGCATAGTCCTTAGCGCATTGGGCTGGGCAAACCTTCAAGGTCAGACATGCGGCATAGGATAAGAATTGATGGTCGAAATTATAACGTGTTCTAGCTTCTGTATCACTCCATCAATAGAGGTGTGCGCCTCCCGTCATATCACTAATCCGCTCGCGTAAACACAAGGTGGCATGATTACTCGTCCCTCCTATCAGTAAGCACTCCGACTCTTGGTGACATCACAAGTACCATCGGCAGACGATTCTATAAAAGCGCATCAAACATCAATTAAAAGGATTTATCAAGTGCCAGTTTCCCCAGAAACCTAATCTCCAACCTTATCAAACTCCAACAAAATGGCAACTCAACAAACCGCTAAAACACAATATGTCAAGTCACCCAAAGGTGTCACCTTTGCATACCGCCAAATCGGCAATGCGACCGGTATCCCCCTTGTACTTTTGACTCATTTCCGCGGTACAATGGACAAATGGGATCCTCTCATTGTCAACACCCTCGCAATGAACCGCCGCATCATCACGGTCGATTATGCTGGTGTTGGTCTCAGCACCGGCGAAGTAGCCACTTCAATCCGACAATCCGCCGCCGATATAACACAGTTCGTCGAATTGATCGGCGAAAGGGAGATTGATCTTCTTGGGTTCAGCATTGGGGGCTATGTCGCTCAGATGGTAGCCCTCAATGCGGATCCTAGCAAGGTCAAAGTCCGCAAATTGATCCTTGCAGGAACAGGCACCAGCTACGGGCCAGATCTTGTTTACTCCCAGAACAAAGACGTCGGATCTGTCGCGGGCGTCAAGGATGTAGACATTAATGTGTTCAAGACACTCTTCTTCCCCAAGAACGCTGAGGGAGATGCTGGTGCTGAGGCCTGGTGGTCGAGGATTCACGAGCGGAGTACAGCGTCGAGCGGTGAAGAGGCTTCTCTCTGGCTGAGCAGTGGCTATAAAGATGGTGGTAAGGGACTTATGGGACAGGTTACACAGGGACATGACTTTACAGAGAGTCCGGAGAAAAGCAAGGGAGAAGACGGCGCTTACGAGCGGTTGTCCGATCTCAAGCTCCCGGTCTTGGTCGCGAACGGAAGCGTCAGTAAATCCCCTATCACTTCAATCCTGAGCTTTACTGATGGTTTTGTCTCAATAGAACGATTACATGATCCCCACACCAAACAGCTATCTTATCTACCAGAAGGTTCCAAATGGTCAGCTCATTCTTTATCCCAACAGCGGCCACGGCTTCCTCTTCCAGTACGCTACGACCTTCGTCAAACATGTAGAGACATTTCTTGAGGCTTAATACACAGATGGGATGGCTCTACACTTCGGGGTTGCCGGGATGATGAGGAGACCGGTTGGATATATAGTATTTATTGAGCTACCATTGTCATTCTCCCTTCACCTTTCAGGTCTCATTCTTGTATTGCTTATCTCAATTCACCCCACTACCAATACACTATCACGCCATTATCCTACTGAGTCATCCCAATGCTAGTCTTCCTGTATGATGGACATCTTCAACGACTTACGGATATCGATTGGACGAACGGCGGGTGTTCTTCCAAGACACACAGTTGAGTTGACGAGACCTATCAGGACCAATTAGCCTTCAAAATACGAGACAATGCGCACCCTTTCTCTTACACATAATAAGTCTCTCAACATCAATTTTGACCTTTGTCTCCCGTTTGCTAGGCGTCTTCCACTGCTCCCTGGGCCCTTTGTCCTTGGGTGGCGCCGGCATGGCTCCCATCGCCATACCCATTAAGCCAGCGGGACATGAGAACGAGGGAGGCTCGTCACTTTCCAGATCTTCCTCCACGAAATTTCCGTTACCTGGCATGTCAGGAGGTGTAGTAGGCCCAGAGCTCGTCTCTGAATCCGATGTTCGCTCAAACATGGTCATGTCAATGTAAGCTGTGACGAAGTCTTTACCTGATGGAATAGTAACGCCGTAGCCGCGGAGACAGATCTCGATCTCGTCTGAATCAAAGAAATCTCCATCGTATTCTGGATCGATGATGCGTAATTGCGGGTTCAGGCGTAGATCTCTGATCTGTTCGACTGTTGGTCCGAAAGGCCCCATGGAGAAGCCTGACATTTCGGATGGTCTGTACGCCTCATGCTCCAGTGACCTATTGCCAATCGGCAGATCACCAGCACCATACCCCTGCTCCGGAAAGAAACTCCCAGCACCACCAATATTAGTAAACGGAAACTTCCAATTATTAAGCGTAGCCTCCTTTGACTTCCGCAGCGTCTCGCCAATACGACTACATATCTCCTCCCTCGTCTCGAAATGCATGCAGAAGCCAAAAACCTTACGATACCACGCAGGAGGCGCATGTCTCATAGACGCTAGAAGAAATGCCGCTTCCTGAGAGGCTCTGTGGTACCGGCGACCAAAGTTTAGCTCTTGGCTTGCGTATGACCGGGGGTTGGGGAGGGTAGAGTCCCATGTTGATCCGGGGAGTTGGTAGGTCATGTCGTAGAAGGGCGTTTGGGTTGTGGGTAGCTGGAAGTAGGAGGTTGCATCGAAGGAGTGTGGTGTCGAATCGGAATTGGACCTTTGCTGGGAGAGCATGGGATCGATTGGGTTGGTGGTGAAGTCTATCTGTCCGGTACCATCCATCATAGGAAAGTCGAAATCCTGGGCCTGCGGGATTGGTGGCGTGAGATCAGGTGAGACCTCGAGGGGAAGATCGTTGAGAAGATCATTCTGCTCTCCATCTTGGACGTCAGGCCTCTCATGCTCATCTACCTCTCGAGCGCTGGACAACAAGCTTATGGTGGTCTGCTTAATATGCTCGATGATCTGCGGATTGTTCTTGACGGTGTCTTGCTCAAGAATGACAGAAGTGAAGTTAATAAACTCCCTGCCCATATCTTCCTTGGACCGCTCTAGTTCTTCAACCTTCTGCTTCAGGACATCAATGGCAGACTCCTTACGCTGTCGATATGCGCGCTGAGCCATGCGATTCTGTATCCTTCGGCGCTAAAACGACCAGTTAGAAGACAACTCAATACTCGAAAGTTGTATCACTAATCATCCCGAGACGTCAAGTCACGGCGTACTCACGTTTGTCACAGATCCACCCTCCGGCACTTCAAGAGGTCTTCTTCCCCGTTTAGGCCCCGACCCCGTGTCTCCCGCATCAAGTGGCAGTACAGAGATACTATCCATTTCCGAGGTAGAAGAACTCATGGCTTAATAAGAATACTCTGACAAGATGGTATGACGCAAGGTTCTATGGCACATGGGAGAAGCTGATCGGCGGGAGATATATTTCGCCCAGAGATCGAGTTGGGGAGCTCGTCTCTGCGGCGTTACGGCCCGTCGAGGATTCAAAGTACCAAATGCTGCTTTCAGCTGAAAGTTAGACCAATCATTTGGTGAAGTGGCACTGACTAAGTGATGACAGATCGGATTGATTGCTCCGCATCTCCACCAAGACGCCGGCGTGCAGCAAAGACACCGGCATTGCCTTACAGTTGAGGATATTGTCCAATTTGATAACTATTATTAGCTGTTTTCTTATCTGCTAGACCCTCTAATGTTATAACACTAATGGGTATTTTTCTCGTCTTCTGAACCTATCCTGCCAACATCGTGTACTAATATATACTCGGAATCCCATGCACGATGCTGTTTCCTAGTGCAGGAAACTTAAATCGACCCAACAGTCTCACGTCAGATTTTGGGGTCAGGTATGGTATGGCGACATACCGGTCAAATGTGGCTTCTCGTGTTCAAGACGCCGGCCTCTCGCTTTCGGTTCGGTCCACGATAGCACTGCGGGCGTTGTTACACCACATTTTAGTCCAACGAACAAACTCCAGTGAGCGTCAGGCCATAATCACATAAGCTTAAACCCACTTTTCGTAAATTAAGACTAATCTAAATAAAAGATGGTCTATTCTAGCAGGCTTTTATCGTTACATCAAGTCTGGCAATATTTGTGAATGTCGGGGTTCTCGTATTGAAGACGTCGGGTTATTCTAGCTTGGTCGGGATCTATCAGCCCTAAGATAACAGGGCTGATTCCCTATTGGGGCGCTGTTGAGATGATCTGGACGGGTCGATTTCAGCGTGCATTAGCGCCTGGGACACAGAACACTGGAGCCCGAATGCCGAAGATTGGGTATTCAGTCACCATACCGGCTCTAAAGACCTAAACCCATTTTCTTTTAACTATCTTTGAGTTAACTATCTTTGAGGGTAATAGGCTAAATAGCGCCCGTATCGATATCGTATTGCGTGCCTAGATCATGGCTAAAGCTAGTCATCGACGAATGATGAACATAAGCAACGATGCCGCTTATGTTACAAGACTAATAAATGGACATGGAGTGGGATATCCTTTTAGGTACGTAGCTGGGAAAGCTGGTTGCCCAACGAAAGAGCGACGCTTCGAGTATTATAACAGACCACATCTAGTTTGGCATTTCCAGAACAGCCCTATATCTCATCTTGTTCTGCTCAACCAACTCAAAGACATCCTTGATGGTTGATTCACCCTCATGCTTGAAGAGCTGGACCATGGGCTTGACGCCATGTCGTCCAGAGAACTCAAGCATCTCGTCGTGGATATTGCGCGATCCAACGAGGCTTGAAAAGACATGGTACCCCTGGAAGAACATTGCTCCCGCACTACAAGATAATCAATATCAGTAAGTATATGTGGATGGTTGAACGTACGGCAAGCTAAGAGGCCCGTGAACCGGGGCTGCAAGAGGGACAATGGTTCCATCTCTCGCGAGGAACTCCTTAGTCATGACCCTGGAAACATTATTAGCCAAGCTTCTCTGCATAGTACCAAAGTACTTACTTGTCCCAGTCAGGATACTTGGTTCCACAAATCACAAGAACGTCAATCGGCGCTGTAGCCGTATCGAACATACTCTCAATGAGATAGAACTCCTTGGCGCCCAGCTGTCGTGCCTCGGCCTCCTTGCTAGCGCTCGTGCTGTAAACAATAACATCGGCCCCCATCTTATCTGCATATTGAATAGCGAGATGGCCAAGACCACCGATGCCGAGAATGCCGACACGCTTCTCGGCTGTCACTGTAGCCTTGAGAGCAGCGTACACGGTAGCTCCCGCGCACTGAAGAGGAGCAGCATGCTCACTGGCAAGACTATCAGGAATCTTGTGGAGGTATGTCTCCTTACCGATGTAATAAGTACCAAATGTACCGTTATCGAAGTCTCCTTCACCAAAAATAACACGCTCATAGCAATAGATGTCCCTTCCGGACAAACAGTACTTGCAGTGACCGCATGCATCGCGGTGAAAGCCACCGCCTGCTCTATCACCGATCTTGAATTGTGTCACCAGCGAGCCGACTGACTCGACAATGCCAATTCCCTCGTGGCCAAGAGCTACAGGGGCTCCTAGTTGGCAGAGCACGATGTCTGAATGGCACACGCCACTGTGAGTTAAACGAACGAGAATGTCATGGGGACCCAGGTTGGGTAGTTTGACGGAGGAGGGAGAGAAGCCGCCGTTACCATCGCCTGCGCGGTAGATAGTGTGTTCTGCAGGGGCCATTTTGATGCTATGAACGCGGCAGATATAAGATTGCAACCTGAGGTAGTGTTTGAGAAGCCGATAGTATTATCTTGTGAGTGACGATGGTATTGAAAGATATAGTCTAGAATACCCAGGCTCATGTCAGGATCAGGATAATCATTCTGCTTTATAATAGTAAAAGGCTTTGGCAGCCCGAGAGTTCCGTATATTAACTCTGAATACTACGCAGCTATTCTCTATGATTACTATCTCAACACAGTTTTATTATCATGTTATGGCTTCTGCCTGTCGGGCATTCCTGTCATCGGTAGTGGTTACTAATCGTTCCCAGCCGCTGCAAGATACACCGGCCAATTATATCGTTCAGATGGCCGTTGTATTCACTGGTAGAAAATCAACGATTTAGAGCAACGACGGCATTCGGTGTCTACCTAAGGATCTAATGACTATAACAGCAAAATAGCACAAATATTAACAGCCTTCTTTGATACTAAGTTAATTCGAAAGACATGATGTTGAAACATGTCAGACGGAATTAACTAAAGTGCCTAAGTGCGAATGTGAACGGAGCGTTCTTCTAAGGATCCCGACTAGCGTCGTAAGCTATCACGCCCGGCGGGGTAGAGCTGCCGGCGTCTTGATTAGGTCAGGAAAGGTGAGGTAATACAGACAAGGGTACAATCAGTAAGCAGACTGCAGAATGCAATGGGACAGTGAGGGTATCACCAAACACAGTAAGCAATAACAGAGTATTAAAATGCAAAAAT
Organism: Fusarium begoniae; assembly: GCA_013186755.1. Lineage (NCBI taxonomy): Eukaryota > Fungi > Ascomycota > Sordariomycetes > Hypocreales > Nectriaceae > Fusarium > Fusarium begoniae. The sequence goes on from JAAOAG010000177.1 coordinate 117,285, forward strand.
TGGCACCATGTATATCTGTAATGGAACTCCAGTTTGATCATACTCAACATCGACAACTAAAACATTCACATTCTTGACTCTAAAAATGTCTCCTCCATTCAAGAACATTCTCATCGTCGGAGCCACTGGCTCTATTGGCTCCATCATGCTAGACGCCTTGGTCAAAGAGCCTTCCTTCACAGTCTCCGTCCTCCAGCGCTCATCATCAAAGGGCAAACTCCCTTCAAACGTCAATGTCATCAAAATCGATGATTCATACCCCACTGAAGCTCTTGTCTCTGCCTTCACCGGCCAAGACGCCATTGTCAACTGCATGACCTCCCTAGCCGTCGCTGATCAACTTCGCTTCGTCGACGCCGCAGTCACTGCGAAGGTGAAACGCTACGTTGCTTCCGAGTATGGTCTTAACAACAATAACCCTGACGCAAGAGCCCTAAACTCCGTTTTTCGAGAGAAGGGCCAAGTGCAGGATTATCTTCGCTCCAAAGAGTCCACTGGCCTAGAGTGGATGGCCATCGCTTGCGGCATGTGGCTCAAGTGGAGTGCCGTGCACGATTTTCTGGGGATGCACATCAAGGACAAGAAGTTCGTCATTTGGGATGATGGAGAGGGCTGGTTCAGCTGTACCACTGAAGCCAACACGGCTCTTGCTATGGTCAACTCCCTTACTAAGAAGTGGGAAGAGACCAAGAATAGGATCGTTTGGCTGAGTGACTTTGCTATCACCCAGAATATGCTCCTTGAGACCATTGAGCGAGTCAGTAGGGAAAAGCTCACTGTTGAGAAGATTGATACTGAGAAGACGATTAAAGAGAGCCAGGCTGCGGTCGCAGCTGGGGACCCTTATGCTGTTTATAATCTGATCGAGACGGGTTTTGTCACGGGGCGGTTTGGGGGGCATCTAGAGAAGGAGGGGGAGATCGTGAATGATTTGTTGGGTCTGCCAAAGCAGGACTTTGAGGAGGTTGTTCGTGCCGCTTTGAAGGCTGTTGAAGAGTCATGATCTGATGCGTGTAATTATATGAGCGACTATTGGTTGAATACCGTCCTTCAAATCATGGAAATGTTGTATCTGACTAGTGATTTAAATCATGTTCCGACTTTGACGTAGAGTAGGAGTGAAACAGTAAGTTCAGTCTTTCTGCTGATCGTTGTAAGGTTCAATGGTGTTGGATGGTGACTTTGGCTCACTGATCACCAGACCCGGACTTTTGGTTCCAATTGTAGGATGTAGACTTTGGGGCATATGTGACGACTGGATATAAATAACAGATATACAGGTGCTACATACTACTATTCTACAAAGGTATGTCTCGTGAGTCTAATGAGGCTGTATGAAGATACCCGACTCATTCCATGACAGCAGCCCAGCCTCAAAATATCTCGCGTTCAAAAAGTCGTCATCCAACATTAGATCAAGCTCCTCGTACATCTGCGGGATAAACGAGTTCATGTCTTCGACGGTTTGAGCATCCATATCAACATACTCCGACAACGGCGGTTCCATTCTTCCATCAGAGAACAACGTAGATCTGTCCAACTGGTCTTCGATCCAAGAGAGGCCGGAGATAGAGATATTTTCATGCATAGCCAATGATATCATGTCGGAATTTGCTTGCGTCAGTTCAGCTTTCATCCGCGCTAGAATGGCGGAGAGGAGATGGGCTTGAGCCAAGACAGTGTTGTTCTGTGGATCAGAGTGGTCCATTGATTTGGCTGCAATGACGTATGCAGATGTGACTTGATTAAGCGTATTAATGGCTTCGTTCTTCGAGACTGATGACTCGTCGATATCCTGTCTTAATAGTTTTGGGATCATCATTGCTGAATAGGCGATCATCAGGTGGGCTGTATCCCAAAGGTAGTAGATGATGTCCAACTCTCCCAATTCGATAGCCTGTCGCAGTACGCTTAATGCACTGCAGAAACAAATTCGAGCTGTGTGAGTTATCAGATCATGTGGCGTAGATCTGTTTCCTGAAACGAGCATTCGATGTAGAAACACCGAGTTGAAGTAAAGACGCATGTAATCTCTAAAGAGGTAGATCAGAGGTGTTTGGAAAGGCTCCAGGTTGGGGACTGGATAATGTTAGGTATGGTTCTCCAGACTCTTGAAGTGCTTGTTATCTTACACGTAGCGAATGTAGCCTGCCAATAGTCTCCCCATTCAGCGATCCTGTTGTTAAAGTCATCCATATCCTTCTGAAATGTCCCGAAATTGAGCGATGGCTGAGAAACACGAGGGTCGACACGAGTTCTCATCATGCTCTCATACACCTTACTGGCAATACACGTCAGCTCATGGCCACCAACTGCTTTGCCATCTCCCAGTGGATATGTCCATTCTGTCAGGCCCATCCACTGTCTAGAGGCTACATCCTCCAGAACCATGGTCGTTGATAGAGGTCGGTCAGTAAAGTAGCTTGATCTGGTGACTGTAAGCTAAGCCGTTCTGTGCTTATTCTGATTCAGAGGATCTTACGTCCGGTCAATGTTTCCCAACGCCAGCCATACGCGATCTTTATCTCTCCTCTGCCGCAACTGCAGCTCTCCCGACTCGTGCGTTTCGTAAGATACGCTTCGACGCGTCATGTTCCATTCTGCTGAAGCCGCCATACGGAGCGCGAATCCGATTAGGGTGTAGCCCCTAGTATCGTTTGCATCTTTCCAGTGATACATACAGATGATGGCCCAGATGTTCTCGATTGCTGAATCACAGGCCAAGAGGGCTCTACCTAGAAGAGACTCGGCATGATCTCTTATGTGCCTGTGGGACTCTGGTTGAAAGATCCGTGATGATATGGTGAGAATCATGGTGAACAGCAGACTTGATCTGGATCTTGTGTATGAGAATGTATAAAGGTTGGGATCGAGTAGTCCAACGAGACAGTTGAAGTGCTTGGAGAACCTACACAGATCAGCAAGCGAAAACCTCATAAGCCATATCATGCATACCCTTCATACAGATTCTGTGCGGATGGCCGACTAATGAGTCCCATATCTACGGGGTCATACTTTCTCGTCGGGTTAACTGCTTCTGACAAACTCTGCTGGAGCATACCCAAAGGGCTTGAAGGCTCCCCCTCGACAGGCCGATCTGGATTCAAAGCTGCACCGAGTGACAAACCCCGAGTGTCCTGATGATTCGTGACAAAAGAAGCCGGCGTAAACGGGGACTGGCCAGACCTGGAAGATGCGGAGACTGACTCGGGATCTCTATTCTGATATGAATTCCGGTTAGGTAGATCAGGGGCCTGGAAGGCTTGGGTATCCGAGGATATGGGGGCTAGTCCCTCCTCTATCCCCTCTTCCGACGGACGTGCTCGGTCTTCCCTGACGGAGATGTCAGCTACCTCACTTCGTTACGTGACCTTGCCTACCTTCTCCCGGATACGTCTCTCCTCCAAAGGCCCCTGCGATGTGACTCAAATACACACTGCCTCCTCAGTCTCTGACACCGATCACACACAGCAGCTGCCGGATCTGAAGTAACACACTTCATCTTTGACCGTCGGCATGGCGTGCAAGCGACTCCATGAGGTCTATACCCATTAGATCTCCAGTCATAACCCTTCAAGTACCACTTACCGTCGTTGCATTTGCTGTACAGTCTGATCAGCCATCACCAAAACGATCCTCGAAATATCCCATAATTCCAAAGCGAATTTTCGTATCTTGCTTGCTGACAAGTCAATATTAACTTATAAAGACATCCAAGCCGCTATCGACCTGCGGCGTAAGTTGCGGGCATTGCGGCGATTGTGCATCGCGCTAAGCCCTGCCACGCTCAGCTAAGCGGCATCTCCAGGTGATTAGTGAACAAAAACTGCTGAAAGTTATGCAATTTCACCGCGTTTGCTTCAGCGGAGTGATTTTGTGATTATTCCTCGCGACGTCATTATGTACGCTTGCCATGATTTTTGAGATTTGAGGGGATCGCGATCGTGGTGGTTGGATTTGTCAGTGCCCGAGGCAGATGCATTCGCAACACCATCGCGGAGAAGCACTCGGACGACTTATTGCATTGTGCCGCGGCCACGAGGCACTGGGACTTGGCAGTCGAGTCATTGTCAATGCTGCCTTGGAAGGTGAAGAAATATCGCCGCATCAGTAATCAGCCACGGCGAAAGCATCGAGATGAAGGGTGCAGAAGGATGGATCGAGAGAATATTGCTTTACTGTGCAGATGCACTCTTTTTGATGCAGAGACAGTTCTTCATTGATAATCATTCCGCCTTTCTCTTGACATGTTGGACAAGGGTGGTGTACCAATCACAATATTGTTAGTGCCCTCCAGCAGGATTTATTGGTTGATTGGTCTTAGCCGACCGGTGTCTTGGGATCGGCTACTCCACCAAGACGCCGATGATAAGGATCTATTTTATCTTATCTCTTATCTCTTATCTTACTCATCTCAGTGTTCATACTCAAGGTAAATCATGAGTCTGTAATTGACCTGTGAGATAACCATGCAGCTTCATAAACGGCTTTAGCTTGGCAAGGTGGTAACTCGGAATTAGACATATTTAATTTGCATCCGTCTGTGATTATTGAGGCGAGCGTGTGTTTTGATAGTAAGCGTACTCGAGCGAAGATGTTTTGTTTCCTAATGACATGAGTTTGATCCGTCTGCTGCCCTGGGCGTCACATTTTTGGTAATAACTAGTCCTTTTGAGCAAAATCGTTCCTTGAGCTGAATTAGTAAACTATTTGGCTCTGAATAAACAATATTAATATTACTGCAACTACAATAAATCGCTGAAAATTAAATAATGTACTTACCCTATAAATAGTTTCCGAGGAATGTTAATGTTATTCTAAAGATAGATATGCACTAGTGAGATAACAGCTTAGCTTCGATCTCCACATGTTAATAATCATCTCGCAAAAAGTTGCTCTAAGCGAAGGACTGTATGTAGCCGGCATATTACCGACCGCATCAGTCTGTGGCTGCTTACTTGATGGGAGATGCAACATTCCTTGGCGGAGCTTATCATATTATTTCCCTCATGCCACCGAGACATCAAGAAGGATTCAGTGGAAAGTTTTTGCGATCAACATTGTGTCACATCTCTGCGCTATTGAAATGCCATCTCTAGGTTGCGGAACCTGTCGAGGTTCGCCTTGTCTAGCCCCTTGTACCTCACGCAACTAACAGAACTGATAGCACGGAAAGTGCGCTGTGACCAGGCCTATCCGAAATGCAATCGATGCATCCAAGCAGGGCGCCACTGCAAGGGCTACGGCATGCAGTTGTCTTGGCCCCGTCGGAATGATACCCGACGGGCTATAGTTGGCCCAAGACCGCGCATCAAGGGTAGACAATCTGAGCATCGATTGGTGAACACTACCGTTACAGACATTAGGCTGCACGATGTAGTATCTACATCGGATAAGACTTACGGAGTACATATGCTGGGGCTACCTGAAGTGTCCTTTGGTTCTTCTGATGCAAGCTCTCTTGAGACATCAGGGCCACTATCGTTGCTCAAAGGGCCGGCAGTGGGACCCCTAGCTCGACTCAGTCCAGCCGATCAGAGGTCCTTTCAGTACTGTAAGTCTAGTCTCTCGGTGCATAGCAGCATGGCCCTTACGAATAGCTTCCACTAACACTAGCCAGTCATACAGACAGCTTCACACTCCATCACATCCTTTGGTCATGATGCTCCAAGGGTTCGGGAACTATTAATCCAGATAGCCCTTTCGGACATTTCATCTTCATCGACAGCAGTTCTCAAATCATCACTGGCTTTAGCATCATTCCATCGTGACAACCCACTTCAAATGACCGCCCAGTATAAAGTAGCCGCCCTGCGAAAACTAGCAGAGTCAACACAAGGTCGCATCACTGTTACCGATTCAGCCTGCCACATAGCAGCTGGGATGATACTGAGCACGCTAGAGGTACGGCCCGTACCCTCTCGAAATAGGGACGTACTAACTCTTGCATCAGATACAGCAAAACTCCATGAAGTCAAGCCATTGGCTATGGTATGCTTGTGGCGCTGCCAAGATCGTCAAGACAGCTGGGCTTGATGTGGATAACCTCGATCACGATACGGCTGCTCTTGTAGGCTGGGTGCATTACTATAATACCTTATCTAGGTTCAGCTTGCGCCACTGGCAGCCACATGTCACTCTGGATGGTGGTGACGCTGCTGACTCATTCCATCCAGTCGTCTGTGGTAACGGACAGGTATGTACCCTCCACTGTCGAGCAGAGCTAGCTGACGGGATACGGATTGAAGCCTGAGAGTCTTACCGGAGCGCCGCATGAGATATTATACCTTCTTTCAGAAGCTTTCAACGCCGTGACACTGCCTTCCGATCCTCGTTATGAAACGAAGGCTCATAGAAGCCATCTTGAAATACTAGATTGGAAGCTCCGCAGTCTTGAGAAGAAAGTGTCGGACGACAACGCTCCTGCTGAGGCAACACATCCAGTATTTGATCTCGTGGTCGAGCTGTACCGTCTATCTACATTGATCTATCTCAGACGAGCATCTTCAGGAATTCTCCCGTTAAATCAAAAATTCACAACATGGGTCGGACAGGCATTTGAGTTGCTTGGACAACTACCTGCCTGCCAATGGCCATTTCTTCTACTCATTTTTGGCTGCGAGGCAGAAAGTGATATGCAAAGGACGATTATTCTGGATGTCATGGAGAGGACGACTAAGAACATGCAGTATAGGAATATTGCGACTGTAAAAAGTGTTATCAAAACGGTCTGGGTGCAAAAGGACTTGTATACGGAAGATATGAATTATGTTAGGAAATTGGGTGTTATTCTGAGCTCGACTCATAAATCGGTACCAGCGTTTATATAAAATCAAAAGTATCGAATTAAAAACATTCAAGTTATACCCTCCAAAAGCAGTTGGACCACAGAACGCAGTGAATTGACATGTGGATTATTACTTGCACGTCAATGCCACGAGGAGCTGAGGTCTGGGATGCCATTGTTTCCAATATTGTAAGCAGACTCGGGGTAGAAATCTACCCGAGTTTACGAAGAGCTGCATAGACTTCGGGATTTATAATGAACTTTCGGCTACATTTCATACTGATCACAGGTGTTAAACCCACGATAAATGTGACTTTGGCCCCTGCGGGTATTGGTAGGTTTTCGGTGCAGGGCAACTTTTTGCGAGCGCCCCACTATAAACTTCCACTAGCTAGCTGACCAAGAGGCGTGCGTATCGCGGGCAGGGCCAATCCGAATTACAAAGCACCGGTACTTTAATGATCGAAACAGTGTCTTGAGAATGATATATATAAGGGCTTGAAGCTCATACTAGATATTCAACTCTCTACCAACCACAATAACTATCCTCAAACAATATTTACTTCGACCAACCTAAACATCAAACCAACATCACAATGCCTTCTTACCTCATCACCGGAACATCCCGAGGCCTCGGTGTAAGTCCCTCAAAGTCATCTTCCTCACAAGACACTAACATCCCATAGTTCGAGTTCGTTCGTCAATTGTCTGCTGACTCGAACAACACCGTCATTGGATTCGTCCGCAACAAAAAGGCAACTGAAGAGAAAATTCAGCGTGAATTACCTGGACGATCCAACATTCACACTGTTCAAGGCGAGATTCAAAAGCTCGAGGATGTAAAGGTATGCAAATAAATTGCCTCTACACCTAACTTCAAGCTGATCGCAGGAGTAGAACTTGGTCAAAGAGGTGACCAAGATCACGGGCGGTAGCCTTGACTACATCATCGCCAACGCTGCCCTCCAATCCGAATGGTCTGCCCATAACCCCATCGGAGTTTTGTACGTTCATTTCCATGCTATGACCATGTCAGTTGCTAAGAGCTCAGGGGCGAGGAACCCGAGAGACTTGAAGAAGACATGCTCGAGTCCTTCAAGATCAACACTCTTGGAAACATCCACCTGTTTAACCTAGCCCTCCCACTTATCCGCAAAGGCCAAGCCAAGAAGATCATATCCATCTCGTCGGGCATGGCCGATCCAGATTTCATCACCAATTTCTCCATCACCGATGGAGCCCCCTACACCATCAGCAAGGGCGCACTTAACATCGCCGTGGCCAAGTTCGATGCCCAGTATAGGAAGGAGGGTATCTTGTTCATGGCTGTTTCTCCCGGTCTGGTTGCCACCCAGGATACGTCCAACTGTAAGTCCCTCAATTCATCTGTCCCCCTGCACCATATGCTATGTTTTCGCCTTTCTGGTCGTAGCGGCAAGACGTCTCTTGAACCTGTGTATACGATTACAAGAATGACATGCTGATACGCGGCAGATACCGAAGAACAGATTCAAGGAGTTCGAGACATGGTCGCCGCCTTCAAAGGCTATGCGCCTCACTGGGAGGGAGCAATTTCCCCCGAAGAGTCTGCCACTGCAGTTCTTTCTGTCATCGACAAGGCTAGCATTGAGGCTGGTAATGGTGGCTCTTTCGTGTCTCACTATGGAAATAAGCAATGGCTTTGAGCTGGAAGTATGTTGGTGTGGGGAAGATTGACGGCTCAGATGGGTTATGCTTCAGAGACTTGGGTCTACGGGGAGCCTTGTCTGCGCTCCGATGGGGGACGCGCGGTTAGAATTCATCAAGTTCGCAATCCAAACCAAAAACGGAGGTTGAGGGACAACCATGGCTTAGATAGGGATATATGTCGGATAAACTTTGTGCACATTGAGCTCTTTACGGTCTAGATTGCCCATTGCGTGACAGCCTGCATTTCATGATGGACTAAGTAGCCTCAGGGGAAAAGTTAAGCGACCCCAACTACACCAAAATTCGCTAGAGTTCCACCCATCGAGGGGTCGTTTTTTATTGCGTCGCCCAGGTAGTTGGGTTACCAGCTGAACACTAATATAAGCAGCGGGTCCACGTGGATCAATGTTACAAAATCTGTCTCCAATTCGGGCGAACCCATCAGACGAGGATCATCGATCGGGGGTGGGGGCCTACGTATAGCACTCCAAACCAGCATGCTGCTGTGGGGCATGGTCTGATGCAGATCATTGAGGGTGGTGTTGCGATTATGGCTCTCACTGTCTAAGTTTGCAGGGTCTCTCAGCTGCCGACTCACCAACAGCAACACACTAGAGCCACAATCATCGTGGCAATACGATCTCTTCAAACCTGGATCCAATCAAATCGCCATTTATCTCCTCGCGAGTTGCTATGAGCCGTAGGAAGAGTCTCGAGTGGAGAATAGTGGAGGATCACTACCCATCTCAATGCTTAATCTCGAAGTTGACAGGGAATTAGTCAGCGCCAGGGACAACAACCGACCATACCGCCGGGTACACGCAATTGACAAGGAACGGTGGGGCTGGAAAGCTGTAGGGCAGCTCGCAGAACTTTGAAGCCGGCAGGCTTGCACACAGAGGCGGTGATATTACTATACCACATTATAGATATAAGCACACAAGCTGCTGCTAGTATAACCTCAATAATTAGGATACAACTTAGCAAACACATTGCTTGAAATCAAACAATCTACCAAAATGCAAGAAAACAGTAAAGAGCCATCAAGTTCGTCATAAGCAGCCTTTCTGACTTTTCTCTTATGCCATTACTAATAACCTTAGATACAAAAAGTCTCAGTAGTACCTCTCAGAAGGCTGCTGAGGAATATCGGGCCTATCTGCAGAGCGTAGCCCAAAGACTCAAGGACGAAAACGATCAGGGCCAACGGATTGCAGAGCTGAATAGAACTCTGGAGAAAGAAATACGAAGACTGGAGGATCTGGCGAACTCGGCGTTGGAGAAAGACCAGGCACGAAAGTCATGAAGGGTTTTGTTGACTCGATTAGAAAGCTCCGATGCATGTTAATTGTTGGTTCTATGTAATTATTGCCCCGGTTACCTTTTGAATAACGGCCTGCCGATATCTATAAAAAAGGTGATAGCCTGCAACATGAGAGCTGGAAACCTTAGCGAACATCGAAACACTATATTAAGCCACGAACATATGAGCCCCCGTTATACAAATCGAATAGACGTAAGACCAGACCCAATGGGAGATAAAAATGCTTTGGTTTGTTAGTTGACTTACTGTGAAATAGGTAACCAATTCTGAAGGTCATGGAACCTACAACACATGGCTTCATCCGGAACGCAGTAGATGCACTCCTGATACTTGAAGCCTGTCTTCAAGGGCGGCTGCTCCACACGTCGAGGGCACTGCGCCCTGAAGAAGCCCGATCAGTCGTCCACGATGGAGCAATCTTTGTTTACGAGGTGGAGTCGTCTGGAATTTCCGAATGGCGCGATCATTATCAATGGCATGATGAGTTTGTGCTTGGTGACTTCCGAGTTTCGTGCCAAGCCGACCTAAACTCCGCCAGTCTGTTGGGACGCTTGATCAGACAGAGGATACCTCTGTATTGGAACGGGCTGGAGCACCATGTCATCTCATATTTCCAGATGGACACCCTGCGCAGGGTTATGTCTCATGGCATGGAGACGCCCCATGACTGGGACCAAATTCAAATACGAGACGGTCTTGTTGAGGTTCAAGTTCATCTTCTCTACAGTGTCGCATATAGCCCTTGGTATGGCTGGAGCTTGGCGTAGAGGCCAAAGTGTTGAAGTAGGACAGAGTGAACTATTCTCAAAAAGGTTAAACTCACCTCGTGTTGGCTTGACAAGTTGCTGATGTTGGATGGGCAACTAATGCATTGGTCATCTTCAGCTGCTAATGTAGGCTTAGACTTGATGATTGACTACTGTTGCATGGTAATAGTCTTAGCAATCAACAAACTCAAACAAGGTCTAGGGTGCTGTAGTAGCTTTAGCCCATGTGGGGTATTGTCCTGAATGGATAGGAGGTGCATGACATGAAATATATTCTGTATCTTATAGCAGATCACTTGTAAGAAGTGCCGCCCTAGTTTCTACACTTTGAAGAACCCTGAACCCTGTGTGGTAGCACACTGCTAGGGCTGACGGCCACAAGGGCCTTTTGTTTCCCTGCATGTCAACTCTGTAGACCATCTCGATCAGCCCATCATGACTACGTGGCTGGTCACTCCTGGTAGTATCACTCCTGGGATCGGCCCTGCCTCGGCACGTGTACGGTGTGACCATTTAAACAGACAGGAACCGCTGGGTCATATGGCCAACTCGATCTCCATGAAACATCAAAGCACATATCTTCACCAAAGAAAATGTCTGCTTGGCCACCGCCAGCTACTGCCTTGCGGATGTCCTTCTTTGTTCGAACGATTTATCCCTATGACCCCCCTGCTCCCGCGACAGCTGAGGGTATACTCGGATTTGACGAAGGAGAGCTCGCACTGATTCATCATGTTGAGCCCTCTGGCTGGGCAGAGTGCAGACTGCTAAAATGCGGTTCAATAGGCTGGATACCTCTGAACTACTGTAACGTGTTCAACCCAAGGCCAATGAGACCCCTGCTCAAGGCGGTTATCAAGTTCACGGGAGCCTTGCGCTTGGCCTCAGATGTGTCTGTCATTAGCTATGTCAAGGGGGGAGACATTGACGCTATCGTTCATGGAGTCTTTGATATCATGGTAAGTCATGCCAACTACTAGCCCTGCCTTATCTTTCCGATAACTGAAGTAAAGATTCTCGGATACCGCCTCAACGCCGGTTACCCCCAGATAGGCGCATGGGAGGTCCTGAGCCCGATAGCTATGTGTGTTCACGACCGTGTGCTTGTCCTGCGGAGACATCTCGGAACTAAGCGCGAGCGTACCGCTAGCCAGGGGAAGAAGGACACTATAAACAAGATTGACCTCGTCTCGGCTGCTCTCGAAATAGTGCTCAAGGTTGATACTTTCTTGGCGACCATACAAGAGCTGCACGAGAGTCATGCCCGTCGCAGTCTGATCAATACCGAGAGCCCTAGCACTGTTCAGAATGGGAGCAAGACATCTCCACCTATAGCAGCTGTAGATGCTTCGGACGAAGGACCTGATAGTCCCTTGGCAAAAGGCCTTGGTAAGCACATGAATACCGCCTACCTCGCTCCAACATCGTCTCACGGATTCACAGAACATAAGTTATTGTTCGAGACCCAGAAACGTGAAGAACATCACGATGACTTGCGAGACTCCGACTCTAAAGCCCAGCTGGAGCAACATCCAATGCATCGTCCTGATAATATACCGCCTCAGCCTCCAGGCCACCACCTGACCCTCACCCCGAATCAATGGTTCAGTAGGAGAGCGCAGAGGACCCGATGTTCCCTGCAGGCTCTGATAGAGCATCTTACGAATTGCGACTCTCAAGCTGTTAGGGAGAAGTTTGTCGCTACTTTCTTCATAACGTGGGAACTATTCTGTACAACTGAGGAGTTATTGAACGCTCTGACTAAGCGGTTCATTGATGCCTCCTACGAACAACCGCAGCAGAGAAAGAGGATTCGGTTTCTAGTTTGCTACGCACTCAGGGTTTGGCTGGAGTCCTTTTGCCTACATATCCTACTATGGCTTGAACAGCTGTGATGGTCTTGTGGCGGTTACCTCAGGCCTGGATGGTGCCTCTATACTGAGGCTCAGACTGTCTTGGGATGCTGTATCAATACAGGCGAAGGAGTACTTTCTCTCCCTGCGGCGGATCGTCGAACTACCCGAGAACCGTAAGACGCTGCGAACTTTTTTCTCAAGTTCCCTAACTCCACGGCTCCCCTTCAGAGGATATATTACGAGAAGAGTAGGTCCGTCAAATTGGGTATGTCGCGTCACAAGGTTCATCACTCTTTGCGTTCTCTTTTACATTTAAAGACCTGATGGTGTAGGAGATGCTTGGATTAGACAATTTGTCGATTAGTTTACTATGTTAAGAGTTACTGTATACACGATGGGTAGTTTCTTGTTGATCTCACAGTTATATAAGCTTACTGTTTATACTCATACTTCGTGGCGGCTATAGCCCATGGCCATCCTCACATGTAATCCTGGGACAAGTAATACCATTGAAGATACACAATTTGTTAATAAAGACTTGAAATACGATTTATTGCTTATGTTGGAAGCTATGTGGGTAGAAGATTATATTATAAAAAGGATATTATGTTCTTATTACTAGCTTTAGTAACCTAAAGGCTTACTCTAAGAGGCAAAGATTAACTATATATAAGGCATATACTATAAGTATTAGTAGCAGTTTTTATTAACTTAAAATAATACTTTTATTAAATTAGTTTAAGTAATATAC
>JAAOAG010000178.1:0-77734 GCA_013186755.1 Fusarium begoniae
TTAGTAAATACTATATAATACTATAAAATAGCTATATCTTACTAAGATTTAAATTAGTATTATAGTAAAAAAGCAAGAAACTATAGCTAAGAGTAGTAGTGCCTAACTATTACTGCTTATGGAAGGGTATGCTGCACAGGAGACCGATGGCCCCCAAGCATGCCCCCTTTGGTTTACTAGAATAGGTCAAGGCGGATGTACACGCTTGAGGTTGGGGCGCTGAGAAATCGGCGAACAGAAAAGGCGGGGGCACACGACGCGATGCAAAGTGTGACATGAATAGCGGAGGGGGAAAGGAGATAGCAACAGGGTAAAGTGGCGCAGCACGCATCTGGGTTGGGTACATGTGTGTGTGTGTGTGCATGTGCATAGAATGCCTTTTAATGAAATGGATACGGAAGAGCTTTATGCAGAAGAACGTGGCCTTGTATTTCACGTTGCATAAATGGCGTCGCGTATCCCGCGTCGCGTATCCTGGCCTTAGCGCGCTTTCGAGTGCCACAGAGAACGCGTCGCTCCATTACGTGTGAATGAGTCGGCTGCCAGCGGGGAACTCTAGACTGGGGGGGACGATAGGTGTAAAGTAAGATAGGCGAGCCTTTATGTATCTTGAGCTCCGGCGAAATGAGTATGGAAAGGATGGTGTCCTAAAAGCAACTGGCTGACAGATTATGCCAGAAGGAATAGCTTACGCATATTCTAGGCGTCTAGTAGCCTGAATGCATTAGATCTAGATGTTGTTGCCACCAGCTTTATGCTTACTTATACCCTTCTTTAACAACGAGGTTTAGCAACATCGGCCAATACTCTGTCGCGTCTTCCGGCTCGCTAATACTTTGCAGCCACTTCTTGTCAGTAAGCAAATCCAACAGGATAACTTGAAGATACTGGCAACGAATCATGGTCGAAGGAGTCTGGCAATCCAAGCAGCCGCCAGTCAGCTTATTATTGCACTGCTAAGTGCTATGACCCGACCCGTCAGGCAATTGGTTGGGGGATGGTTGACTGTGTCAGCGCGTCAGACGTGGCACCTAGCCTTTTAGCCATGTCACATGTGTGACACTCACAGCGAATGTCGATGAGTGACTTGAACAGACAGTATTGACCACACTTTGCAGGTTGGTCACACGTCCCACGTCAGAGTGGAGAGTAAGACAGGATCAGACGCAGGGATAAGACGCCAACAAAATGTTCGGGGATAACATTTTGTTGGGCGCTGGTAGACAGACTATGAGTTGCCTTTATGGAGCCAACGGTCCCAACGTCAGCGTTCTCAGATCTCACGTCTTGCGACATTGAATGTTTATTAGACTTGTACTATCATCTCCAATAACGCCTTTTGTATCTTTATCCTTCCAGCAGCCCTACGATAGAATGGCGCATACCTCCGGCATTACGCCTTTATATCAGGTTTTCAAACCACCTTTCACCATCAAATCGCCCGGATACGAGAAAAAGGCAAATGAAACTGTTCCTCGTCGACACCCAAGGGCTCGCGATGGCCTGATTGAACGCCCATCAGAAGATGTCCGCACTGTTTTCGACATCATTCGCCGCAGCGCACGACTGTTCCCTGAAAGCAATGCTGTTGGTTCTAGAAAGCTGGTTCAGCTCCACAAAGGAACACATGAATTCGAAAAGAAAGTAGACGGCAAGGTCCAGAAAGTGGAAAAGGAATGGACATACTTCGAGTTGTCTGGCTTTTCTTTCTTGACATACAAGCAGTACGAGAAGCACTGTCTTGAAGTCGGCTCAGGCCTACGAAATTTGGGACTTGGACGAGGTGATAAAGTGTTTCTATTCGGGTCCACGAGGTATGAACATCACCTCCAGAGCGCTTTGATTGCAATCTGATCGGTTCGACTTAGTGCGCAATGGATCGCTATGTCGCATGCTTGTGCTACCCAATCCATGTCAATCATCACAGCTTACGACTCTCTTGGATCAAGCGGCCTCGAACACAGTCTCGTCCAAACTCAAGCTGAGGTCATGTACATCGACCCATATCTGCTAAAAACTGCTGCAGAGCCCCTCAAAAGGTCAAAGGTCCACACTTTGATCATGAATGAAGCATCCATATTCGGCGGGTCAGAACTCCTGGAAGAGTTCCAGACCTCACATCCAAAAATCAAAGTGATTAGCTTCGATGATCTTTGTAAGGCTGGTGAGAAAGAAATGGTAGATCCCATCTATCCAGAGCCCGATGACCTCTACTGTATTATGTACACTTCAGGATCTGGGGGTGTTCCGAAAGGCGTACGCATTGCGCACCGAAATCTCATTGCAGGCAGTAAGATGACCTCCCTTTTCTTCTCGTTACTCGGAGGGAGCTTATTTACGTTTTAGTTGCTGGTCTTTACACCTGCGTCTCTGACTGTGTCACTCATAATGACGTCTTGCTTGCATATCTTCCACTTGCCCATGTCTTGGAAATGGCTCTCGAAAATCTCGGGTACTACTTTGGCGGTGCCGTTGGCTACGGCAATCCACGGACACTATCTGATACGTCTGTGAGAAACTGCGCTGGGGACATGCGTGAACTGGCGCCTACAATCATGCCCGGTGTTCCGCAGGTGTACGAGACTATTAGAAAAGGCGTCATGACTCGACTCAACGCAAGCGTGCTTCTTCGAACCTTGTTCTGGCGTGCCTTTGCATACAAGAGTTTCATGGTCAAGCACAAGTTACCTGGTGCTTGTCTACTTGACAGCATGGTTTTTGGCAAGGTTCGAGAGATGACTGGCGGCAGAATCAGGTTCCTCTTCAATGGTGGAAGCGCCATCTCTCTGTCGACGAAGCACTTCCTGTCCCTCGTTCTTGCTCCGATGTTTACGGGCTATGGTCTAACTGAAACCTGTGGAAAAGCTTTACTGAAGATGGTTGGTTCAAAACCGGAGATGTTGGCGAGTTCGATGCTGATGGCCATCTTCGCGTGATCGACCGCATCAAGAACCTGGTCAAGTTACTCAGTGGCGAGTATGTTGCCCTAGAGAAGTTGGAGGCTATCTATCGGGGTGTGCAGGGTATCATGAATGTCATGGTTTATGCCGACTCTGAGCACTCCCGACCTATCGCCGTCGTGATGCCCAACGAGACATCTCTTCTCCATATGGCTCGCGAGATGGGTATTGATGAGCATAGCATGCACAGTGATCCTCGGATTCAAGAGAGTTTGCTGAAGGATCTGCAAGCAGCTGGGAAACGAGGCGGTCTATCCAGTGCCGAGATTGTTACTGGAATCGTTATAACACCAGAGGAATGGACTCCAGCAAGCGTAGGTTCACCCATGATCCGACACGTGAATTTCTCTGACTTAATTACACAGGGCCTTGTCACTGCTACTCAAAAGCTTAACCGGCGAGCTATCAACATCAGATATAAGAGCGAGATCCACGAGGCACTCAAGAACGCCTGAATGCGTTTGTGTATATTATGGATGAAACCAGATACGTAGTTCAGGAGACAAGCTTCCGGGAATGCTTGGTAGTTGTAATGTTTTTGTATGTTGTCGGATCTCAACCCGTATGTTTGAAGAACTGTAGCCTCTGGTTTCGAACTACTAAACTATTATACCGGACTCTTTGATATGTGATTGTTACTATGGAACGGCTACCCCACTGCAATGCTCGAGCATATATGGAGAATGACGGGGCAAACCCCAGAAGCCATCCGGGAAACCCTGGCCATTAGACAGATTTGAGGTCAATGAAGTTCATGTCTGGGTTCATAACGCAGCACAATCCCGCCATGGAGCGTGAAATCCGATTCTGGCGCCAGTGGGTTCACTTGTGTGTCAGCCCATACTTCCTGGGCATGTGCACAAGATCCGAAATGACACAAGAACTGCTCCCGCGAGTACACTCGGTCCCTATCATTGAAACCCCATGGAGGGTCTGGACGTCTGTTCGCACGCTCATACTCTTCAACGCGGAACTGACATCCCTTGCAATTCATACCTCGTTCCACCCTGTCATTACTCAAATCATACCACGGAAACGCAGCAGCTGCCATATACCGGTAGCAAAAGTCATGTCTTATTTCGTCGTGTGATTGATCTTGCGGTTGATGTGAGAGTATCGACTTTGGGATTCTCTGAGAAGAGTCAAGAGATCTGAGCTTCTCAACAACAGGGTTGGCCTGTACAAGGTATCTGGGTCTCTTGACGCTAGGCCACGGCTGTAGAGAGTATTTGCCGTAGACCACTCGAAGTTTTGGCTCACACATCTTTTCAATCTCCTTGCTTGAGCTGTGCGCTGCCTTCGCGAACACTTTGGGTACCGGGACGGGGAGAACGTGCAGGTCGACAGAGATTTGCAGGCAAGTGAAGCAGCATCGCTGGCAAGTAAGAAGATACAGAAATGTTGCAAACTTTCCGCAAAGCTCGCACTCATTGCTGACGAGCGTCTGGTAGAAATGGGCAATTGTGAAAGCCTCACCTAGCTCTGCTTTTAGTAGTGGTTTCAGTCCCTGGAGCCCATGCTTCACCACAGTTTTATACTCGCGTGATACTGTCGTTATGTTGCGTGCACGGTTGTTGACGCGCCGGAAACGCAGATATGAAAGAATGTCAAGTTCTCGAAGTATCATGAGAGTCAACTCCTCGGGCAGTCGACTCAAGGTACCTAGGCCTAAAGATGAGACGCTGTCCGGTGTAGATAGCAGAAATGGTGCATTCAACTTTCGCTCATCCGTCCGTATCAAGACCCTGTCGAACTCCCTCCTGTGGTATGTACAGGCGTCGATAATTGCGTCTCCATCCTCTCCAATATCCGTGTTAGCTGCCATTGCTGCTAATCTCAACAACAAGGGATGTTTGATGATGAAGCCTGAGGGTACGTGAAATGAACTTGGAAGTATTCGATCTGCAAATGAGTCTAAGATGAACTACATGTGAAAGCGATCTTAGCGACACATATTGGGCCCACGATTTATTTATTATGTGACATTGCTAGGCTGTGCAGAAGTCACAAGCCAAAACATCCAGGCTTTCCCCGCACTTGGGCTGATACCAGTCGTTGGGTGACTCTCAAGCTGTCTGCCTTTTCAGTCAGCCTTGGTCCTTCACAACGACCATACTTATTGGACCATGCACAGCCCTGGAGCGAGTTAACATCATTAATATACGAGTGAGGACCAATTGTAAATCTATGCTTCCATATGAGACAAGAACTTATTTCTGCCTCATGAGTGAACGGAATACGCTCGTTTCGTACTAGGGCTTACGACCATCCAGCTACGCCGTACAGCAAGGAACCCAATTGTGATTACTGCCCAACAAATAGGACAAGGAAACGGTAGAAAATCACCAGCACATTTCATTCGCTAGCATCCAACTCTGCTTTTCCGTGGTTTGAGAGGCCCCTCGAGTGAAAGGTCTCAGAGACTCATAGACCAAAGAAGCTTGTCTATCCCACCGCCATCATATTGCTCAGGTATATGATATTCCAGTGGAGTCACAGCTTCGATCCCACTTCTATTCTCCTCCTTGATCTGCGTAGCACTATCTCGTGACCTTTTTAGTTCATTAATGATACGTGACATGGTCTGGGCATCGTACAAACCCTCCCTTCTGTGTGAGGCGGCAAGCATCTTAGCAGCTCTTGTAGCCACCGAATCGTCGGAGCACTTGATTGCCAGTGCGAACAACGGAGCTACAACTCCGGTTTCCAGCGAGAAATTGCGCCGCGGAGTCTTGGTAGCACTGGGAGAGGCGTTGGCCTGTATAGTATGCTTGAGCAAAGTCTCAGCTAGATCAAGTATGTGATGAGCGGTTGGATTAGGCGAAGCACCAAACACGCCGTGATCTTGAGGGAACTTTGATCGCAATATCATTTGGCAGACGTGGAAGTGAACCAGAAGTGTTCGAATGCCGTGCAAAGTTTGGTTATCATGTTGATCTCTGTTCTCGAATTCGTTAATGCCTTCGATCCAGGCATTGTAACCCTGTTCCAAAGAAGACCTCTCTTCCAATATGTCCAAGCTCAGCGACTCTTTCGTTTCCTGGTAGAATTCGACGTTCTTGTTGACAAAATGATACAACCATGCTTGAAGTTTAACCAGTCGTTGCTGAGCATCTTCCAGCCCTAAGAAGCCTTTCCGTGGCGGCAACTGAACATGATCTGGCTCTTCATATTTGTACTCTGCCGAAGCAAGGATTGGTATCCGGTCGTCTTCGAAGAAACTGGCTTGCATGTCTAGGCGCTCGAAAATAGTGGTCAAGCTCTCGATGCCCTTGGACTCATCGGTAACCCTTTTACCTTGGGTAGACACCAGGAGCTTGAGGCCGCTGCTGAGATGTTGGAGTGCTGCACTGCGGTCACCAATGGCGCTTTCGCAGCAATAGAACAGAATGCAACAGACCAAAGCAGTCTTTGTAGTGCCATCTGATGGTTGGCCTATCCGCTTTCCCAGTGATCGTAGAGCTTTACCGTATAGACTCAAGGTTTCGGGACTGGCTACCGAGGCTCTGCCAGGACCTGAAGATATGTAGTCTAGGTGGAGTGAGCTCATTGCAACCAGGGCCTGCCGCACCACTAGATCTTCGTGTCCAGCCTGGAGCACAGTTTGAGACCAGAAGTCCGATGCCAGAAATCCCGAGATATCCTCCGATCCTTGGACACAGAAGTAGTGGAGCAGTCTCCGGTCCTTCTGGCTTCCGGGAATCTTGAATGGGATGGAGTAGCTGGCGATGGGCAAAAGAGCTGATGATCCCGATGCCATAGCTGGGCTGGATTCACTCTCTGAAGAGGCCGATGCAGCACCGTAGTCACATATCCATCCAGACCGAAGACATTTCGCGCAACTCGGCTTACTCTCATCACACTTTATCCTTCTTTTGCTGCTAGGAAGTTAGTTACTTGTCTCCCATTTCCTTCTCGAATGTAAAGACCACTGGTATGAGAAAATGTGAAGTATACTGACCGGCATGTTTGGCACCCTGTTCTCCTCCTTGGAACACTACTTCTCGTCCTCTTCTGAACAGCCAGTGCATCTCGCGAGGACATTGTTCGGTGTTTCATTGTTCCCCGACTTGGCCGCTCAGTGGAACTGTAGGAAATGAGCCGTAAGCACTAGCAAGCGAAGCCACTAGGGGGCTCGCCTGTCTCACCCGGCCATTTGCTGGCGCCCAAGACCCCGAGAAGTCGCTAATTCCATGGGCGATATACAGAAGATGGATATAACAAGAAATTAAAAGTCTCTCAAGATCACAGTGCGATTGGTCTCAGCGTATGCTTCAACCAGTGTAGGATTACCTATCCTATCGTGCTCGAAAGAATATATCTTATCAGTTGCTTCATTCCGTTTTAGCCGGATATTGTGGATCCTTCGATCCTTCAGAATCTCAGCTAAACCTCTTGTAGTGAGTGGTTCAAGGAGGCCTCATCACAACACGTGACACTTCTTGCAATCGAATTGGTCTCAGTCTTGTCTCTGCCATAGAAACAATGGCCATAGCTCGATTAATTCCGCAAAATGCTCAACATGGAACAATCAGACGCCAGAATAAGCAGTCCAGAGATATCTGCATCTCCAGCACCGCAAAGTCGTGACATTGAACTTGAGACAGTAAAAAAAGCCAAGAAGAATTCATCATCGAAAGATGCGGAAGCGCTGCAAGTTGATCAAGGCAGGCAGCCGAAGCAGAAAAAGTCTGTAGCCTTCAAAATGGCTTTCGTAGGTTTGTCTGCTACACTTTTCGTATTCCAAATAGATGCAACAGCACTTGGCATTGCATTACCGGTAAGATCATCTTCATCTTTCGTGCTCCTCTCAGCATCGCTTTTGTACTGATATTCACACCAGACAATAGCCAATGACCTCAGAGGCTCGAGTCTAGAATCCTTCTGGGCCAATCTATCCTATACACTATGCGGCCTTGTGATGCAACCGGTGTGGGCAAGCATATCAGACGCATTCGGCCGAAAACCACCGCTCTACGTCTGCATTGGACTATTCTTTATTGGGTCAATTACCTTTGCTGTTGCTCAGAACATGAAGACGATAATCGTGGGCCGTGTACTCCAGGGTTTTGGCGGCGGTGGCATCGATGTTCTTATTCAGGTCATCCTCGCCGACATGACAACACTCGAGGAACGATCAAAATATCTGGGATTAATGGGGATCCCAAATGCAGTGGGCAATATTCTTGGACCATCTGTGGGAGCTTTGTTTTCTACGTACGCCACTTGGCGATGGATCGGATGGATCAATCTCCCCATTCTTGGGCTTGGGACCCCCTTGGTGTACTTCTTTCTCAAGTTACGGCCCGTCACGATGGACGCATCGCTTGCCAGCAACATCGAACGCCTTGACTGGATTGGAATGGGTCTCGTTGTCTCTGGGATCACAGTCTTTGTGTTGCCGCTGAGTTGGGCTGGCTCCTTGTTTCCATGGGCCGCATGGGAGACCTTGGTCCCAATGATTCTGGGTGTCTTGGTGCTTGTCGCTTTCGTCTTTTACGAAGCCAAGCCTGCAGCGCCAATCATGCCTCATCGGCTGTTTCACTCCATCACTGCCAACATGACATTGCTTGGGGGATTCATTCATGGAGCCATCCTTGTTTCGTTACTTCAGTATCTACCTCTGATTTATCAAGCCGTGTATCTGGAAACGCCGATCAAGTCAGCCGTCTTCCTGCTGCCAACTTCCATCATTAGCGTGTTCATCGCAGTAATCTCTATGATGATGGTACCATTGTTTGGAGGCTATACCTGGCTACTAAGGCTCTCATGGGCCTTGTTGGCTCTGGGCACTGGAATCCTGGCAATCCTCAATCTCAGTTCCCCTTCATCGATGCTTTACGGACTTCCTGTGATATGGGGAACAGGTGTTGCCCTTCTTCGACTCAATCTTCTACCGATGCAAGCAAGCGTCAAAAATGTCGACGACACAGGCGTTGCAATCGGGCAATTCTCCACGATTCGTATGTTTGGAGGTTTGATCGGTTTGACCATCGCCTCTGCAATATTCAACACTGTCTTTGCAAAGTCTATCGCCTCTAGCTCACTGCAACTTACAGGGCCTCTGGCACCTTTGGAGGACGCTTCAAAAGCCGTTGCTTTCATCAAAGAACTCGGGTCCTTGGGCATTTCTCAGAGAACACTTGACGAGCTATTATGAGTCTACCTCGAATGTTTCCGCACGATCTTCTACACAATGACAGGCTTGAGTGCTTTGGGACTGCTGACGTCAGTGTTTCTTGAGGAGATTGACCTCGAGAGCCAAGGCCGTGGCAGTCAGCGTTTCGAAGACTAAGACATGAGGCAATTGCCATCAAATGACTACTTCCAGAAGAGACAAAGCCTATCTTAATTCTTCTTACATCTCGACAATGACTCCCATTTTAGAAAGACAATTCTTATATGATTCAATAATGATAGACGTGATTCTAGATAAATAATTTTAATTCCAAAGTATTCCCGAACCTGATTATCTGAAAGTTCCAACACGTTCTCGCAGGCATCAGATCTAGTCATGGTCGATGCGGATGACGACCTTGGCAAAGTGCTTCTGCTCCTTCAGCTTCCTATAAGCCTCTTTGGCATCTGCCAGCTCAAACACCATGTCATCATACACAGGTTTGAGCTTCTTCTCATCGATGTATCGCACAAGATCGTTGTACTGATTCTGGCTACCCATAAGGAACCCACGAATAGTGCACGTGAACATGAGAGCCCCCATCATGGGAACGGCCTCGGTGTTTTGTGCAACAGCACCAACGACTTGGATAGAGCCATAAGGACGCACTGCTTCGAGTGACTGCTTGAGTGTCTCATCACCGCCGATATCTATGATCATATCGAAACCTACTCCGTTAGGTGTCAAAGATCGGGCCTCTTTGCCCCAGGAAGTAGCATTCTCGCGGTAGTTGACAACGTAAGTTGCACCAAGCTTTTTCAACTTCTCCGCCTTCTCCTGAGATGAAGTAGTCCCCACGACAGTGAGCCCAAAGGACGATGCGAGTTGCAGGGTCGCTACACTGACGCCTCCAGTTCCCTGAACCAGGATCCAGGTGTGTGGCCCAATTTTGTCTCTGCCTAGCTTAGAGAGAGCGTTCCACGCTGTGATCCAGGTGACGGGGAGAGTAGCAGCTTGAAGCCAATCGAGAGACTCCGGCGCATGGACAAGGGCGCTTTCCAAGAATACTCCATGAGTACGAAGCGTTCCTCTGGTCCCCAGGCCGAGCATGGTCGGTACATCTGACATGTTAACATCGGCATCGCTGCCTCTATCTACCACCACGTCTGGTGCAGGGAAAGTGATGACTCGATCGCCAAGTCTATAGTCTTTGACAGCAGAGCCAACGGCTTCGACTGAGCCTGCTCCGTCACATAAAGGGACCATTGGTGGGGTTATGGGACCGAATTGCTAAACTTTGTCAGTTGATGTCAGCGTCGACGACTTTGGACATCTAGATACGTACCGCTGATGCAGCAATTACGAGGTCTCGATAGTTAAGACTGGCTGCATGGAGTTTGACTAAGACATCATTTGGACCGAGCTCATCTTGAGACGGAATGGGCACTTGAGTCTCATACTTGAGCGACGTTTCAAAGCCCTGCTGGTCGTTGAGAATCCACTGCCTTGCCATGATGGGCTGTTGTGAGGTTCTGGAGATGATTAGTTTAGATGTTGTTATTGGGATGATGAAGTATGTAGCCAAGTACGACAGTTGTTCTTATATTTACATATTTGATTCTTGGTAGATGCATTCCTTTTCTACTGTTGACTCGGCCAGCGGAGAGTTGCGGATCTGCGGGGCGTGATAACAAAGCAACCCGCAAGCAGGAGCGGAACAATCCACTGGACTTACATCACACGTCCTTACTCACTCATCCTACTTGGCCATTGCGATTTGTCGGGAGGCTGATCCGGAATTCCGCGATTCTTCTCATCTTACCCCGAACGTTCAGATTTCCATCTTGCCATCCTGTCGGGACCAATATCGAGTTCCATCATACATAACGCAAAGTCGTCAATATCTCCGGGTCCCATATCCGCCATGACCTTTTCATGATCATTCCTGCACATAAAGCCTATGTTGCTGTCCGCACACATCTTTGTCCAAGCGAACGCCGACCTCGCTTCCCAAAGCCCCTTTCTCGTAGTGATGGGTAAGGTCCCATAACAGGGACCGCATTCAGTCTTCAACAGCTCATAGCCTGATTGAAGGCCCATGGATACACACCATGTCCTTCGAACAGACTCTGACAGTACCCACGAATGCCAGAGGAGTTGCTCAGGAGAGAACTGGCCCAGGAGCAGCGGTAATGTGAAATATTGAGGGCTTACATCCGTGAGATGGTTCTTGATAATCATATCTCCGCTATTCGTGGCCTCAAGAGCTTTATTCATCATTTCTTTCGTCCAATCCTGTAGGGTCTGAAGATGCTGCTCCGCTTTGTGACGTTGGCGGAGATCACCGTCCAGTAGTCGGATGGTGCAATACACCAGTAGTGCTTGTACACGACTTAGGCTTTTCAGAATGTCTCCAGCTGTGTTTCTGTCGCCCTCGGACACCAACAACCTCTCGGCCTTCTGTTCTGCAATCCGAAGCACCATCTCACTGGTCTCCGGTGTCTTTGACAAATATGAAGACAGTGTTGTGAAGGCATCGCTGATGCAGTCGGGGAGACTATTTCTGTAAAGTTCATGATGGACAAAGACATTACTTCCGCTTTTTGTCCAATCGTCTAGCCAGTCTCTTGTTTGGTATAGAAGCCCCCGGATCATGTCCGTCGTCAGATGCGCCCTATTTGACTCTCGAATCGGAACTACCATCCAAGATTCCGGATCAAGGAACCAAGCCACTTTCAGGTCATCTAAAGAGATAGTACCCGGAGTGTTATGGTGGTTCATCTGACTGTCCACTCCTATGTCTACCAGCTCAGGCCAACCGCCGTCATCTTGGCCTGACTCCAACAACTGCGCCTCTGGCAAGGCTGCCAACGGGGAAGCTTGCCGCCCGCAGTTCTGTGTAGCTTGGTAGACAAAGGTATTGGGCAAAGGCTCATAGAGACAGTCCAAGCCGCGAAGGTCGCAACGGCGGCATTTGGGCTGCTGCTTGGTGCACTTCCTCTTGGAGGATTGACAGGCCTTGCAGGCTTTCACCTCATATCGATTCAATCCTATGCGGCTCGTCGCTGGTTCCATGGGGGAAATTTTGCTGATTCTCTGCTGTGGTAAGCGCATGGGTGTTTGCGGATGGTGAGGCCTGCTTAGAGAACGACTGCTGATGAGATGCTGCTCCTTACGGTTAGTCTTCCGCTGTTTGTCTCCACTCTCCACCAGCTGATTAATGATATTTGCAAGCCGTAAAGCTGACCAGCCTGAGTATAGGAACATTCATTACGAACAAAGACGATGAGGCAGCTCGGAAATACAATACTTGGCCAGCTTTAACCATTATGTTCAGCCAATAACACAGCATGAACGGCGGTAGCCAACTAGTTGTCCGTTTAATCTCATGGTAGCAATGATTCACTGAGTGGGCTTATCTCGGTCCAAATACCAAAACATATCTTTCCATTCTGCGACCAGCATCAACCAAGTGAAGGCACCGATTTCGAAAGCTCGCATGACAGAGGAAGAGCTCTGTAGAACAAGTCGACACTACTCGAGGAAAGCACCATACTCCTGTATGCACTGTGCCAAGGAGCGGACTATAAGCTTGCAGCTATTCAGCATCACGAAGGTCTTGTCGCTCCCCATCAAGAGGCTTCCCCTTGAGGAATTCGATGCGATCCTGAACCAAATTTAAAACCCGAAGCGGGCTCGACCGCGATAGTTTTGGGACAT
The DNA here is from genome assembly GCA_013186755.1 of Fusarium begoniae. Lineage (NCBI taxonomy): Eukaryota > Fungi > Ascomycota > Sordariomycetes > Hypocreales > Nectriaceae > Fusarium > Fusarium begoniae. Next base: position 12,799 of record JAAOAG010000178.1, read on the forward strand.
GAAGAGTAAATAAGTCCCTTGGGAAAATTTGATAAGGTAGAACAGCCACTGCTAGGCGACAGAAACCAAGAGCTGTATACATGCAGGTCGTGTATTGGAAGCATCTCTTTACGCCTGGGGGGGTTACAAGAGTCATGTTCTAGGCTTTGCTCCTATCAGCTTTACGCTGTCAAGGCAAATACAAGACCGGAGTCTAGATCGGGTAGTTCTGTAAGCCAAACCCTAAAGTGCAACAGCAATTGCCAAAGCCACAAGGCCTGTCCAAGGTTTAAGACTTCCAGCCGCGTCAACAATTACCGGGGGCTCAGTCGCCATCCCTGGAGTTCCACTATCAGTTGTAGTACCACCCATACATGCACCAGCATCGCAAGTGGCTATTGGTTGTTGATACGATGTCGCCTGTCCATGTGTTGTACCAGGTTGAGAGGTTTCGAAATTTGAAGCCATGTGTGATTGTGACGAGATTGAGCTCGACTGAGTAACTTGAGTGGTGACAGAAGCAGGGACAGAGCAAGCAGTCGGGGTAACCAGTGATCCCCCTCCATTGAAAGGGTTGTATCCGAGACATTGGGCGTACTGTGCAGCACAGCTAGCCATATTGGCGTCTGGTGCGGTACGACAGGTGTTATAGTCATCGTTACACTCAGTAACACAGTCGTATGTTTCAGGTATACTGGTGTCTGTACTAACAGCAGAAGTCGTTGTGTCAATACCAATAGGAGAAGATGAACTCCCGCCGTATGCGGGTGCTGAAGAGCTGGAAGCTCTTGTGCGCGTGTTGATAACAGCGGTCGACTCGACAGTTGCCGTGTTTGAGGCTCCTGCAGCGCCTCTGGAACATGCTGTCGGGGCTGTGATTGAGTTTGAGCCCAGGAATGGATTGAATCCCAGACATCTTTCGTAGGCCTCGGCACAAAATGCTTGACTGGCATCCGGTTCAACTCGGCATGAGTTATATGCATCAGTGCATGCAGTTGCGCACTCATCGCGCTTGTACAGGCGCGCAGAAGCCAAGCCGGCAAGGACAGCAAAGAAAGCGACAGTGGACTTCATTGTGTCATGAAATTGAACTTAAGAGAAGAAAGCGAGTGGCAGTGGAGAGGGGTGTTGGAATGTGCGGGAAGTAGATCTCGAGGAGATCTGTACTTATATTCCTCTGAATGTTACTCAATAGGTCGCATCTGGTCGCATGGAGGATACCAAACTGCTTTGTGGCATTGATTTGTTCCGTTCCTCAGTTACCAGCATCCGAGACATGGTTCTCATTCTGCCGTTTGCGTCTTATGCTATCGACAATCGTCGATTGGATGCAGCTAACCGGATAACATTGGTTAAATAGTGATTGAAGTCGAGTGGCACAATTGAATTCGGTGCTAGCCAATTGCAGACCTGTCCCGTTGGACATGATGTTTTTGATCTGGCTGTTTTCGGTTACTGAAACGACGCCACTAACAATTCCAGAGGCACAGCAGAAGTCATAATTATTGCTTGCAAATCTAAATACTTCGTTGTTACAGTAATAAATAGTTCAGGTTTTAGACTGCTCGGCACGGTGCAGTGTTGTGAGCAAATATCGGGTCTTGTCTTGGTCACCAAGCCCATCAACCATCCGAGCAGCTGCCACGCAAGTCACGAATGGCAAAGTCCAAGTTTAATTTACATGGGGATTAATTCAACAAAATAAATGTTTTTCTCTTTTTCTAGGCTTTTGATAGTTCTATAAAAAGCAATAGCAAGTTGCACATCCAAACCTACCTTGTTATCTACCTATTTCTACAGTCGTATTCTCAAACTCATGCCATCTAATACTTGCACTCTTCATATAAACTAGCACCCAAATAAACTCCTTCTCAAGCATCGACAGAGAAAAGGTCAGAGGCATCTAATCCAAGCTTCAGGCCCGACATGCCTTCTAAGGTGCTGTAGAAGCGTCCTTAACCAAATCCAGATCCAGGAGTCAACACTGGAGAGTTTTCGACTGGCTGTTGGATATCAACCGGAGCCTCACGGATCCCCAGCATGGGAGTAATTGAGGGGGTGAAGAAACTCGAGGTCGTCGATGTCGTGCTGTAAGCACCTCCAGACATGAATGCATCACCAGTTACAGTCTCAACGACTGAAGTGGTGTACTTACCTGCTCCGCTGACCTCTTCAAATTCAGACTTCCAAGTACGGGTAGTTTCGCCACTTGGGATCTGAATCAAGTCAACGGGGGCTGGAGCCTGACCAAGAACATGCTGGACATTGTTAGCATCTGCCAAACCTGGTGGGACATACAGTCCGAGGTTTGCTCCACCAGCAACGGCAAGTCCGTTGTGGATGCCCACAACAAAATTTAGGAATCGTTCATCATACTCAGACAGAGACTCACCAACCCGCGAAGCCCGAATAATAGCGGCCAGGTTGTCAAGAAAAGCGAGCTGATTTGTCGGGTCGAGGCGAGCAGCATATGCAGCCAGGATCTCAAACTCCACGAATGTCAAGCCCTCATCTCCTCTAAGAGACAACACAATGGTATCAGCCGCTTGATGCATGACGTCCTTGTCAGCATTTGACCACTCTAGTTGGCCGCGGTTCGTTGCGATCGAGAACGCATCTTCAATGACGGCCGCTCTATCATAGCTAAACTTGTTCCAGATAGACTCCATTTCGGTGTTTGAATCTGGAAGAACGTTTTTCAGGTTGACAGAGTGATTAGCTGACAGAAGTTGGAAATGCTAGTATTGGGAAATTGAGGCTGGTAAAAAACTGAAGAATCAGCGGGCAAATGTTTCCTTTTTATATCACGAAGCTGCTCCGGTTCTGTGCCATGTATTCGAATGTTGTACGTAGATCGCGTAGCCTATTTCTTTGCGTTCGCCTGATCACTGATAAAAAAGAGTCTTTTAAATATTAGTAAGGCATTGTATTTAGCCTGTGGATCTTGAACAAAGGTGAGAGCATGCAATCTGATGGCTTTGGGACAAAGCACCCAGACACGCATGTTTTTGTTCGAAATTATGAGCAAAGTTGCAAGAATATCGGTCTCGCGACTGCTCTGCTGTGTGACCATTGGGAATGACGGCTCTTTGTGTTCTTTACCCAATCCTCGGGCTCTAGGTCTATGATTTGTACAAAGTAATACTTACGTAGATGCTTCTTTGGTTGGATTATGTTCAGTCTCACAGCCTTCCCAAAGGGTAGCGGATGCTAGCATTTCTCAGTTGATGTTTTCGGAATCTCACGTTCTGTACTGCAGAACTGTCGTTCTGGCCCTATTATATGTTGGTATCATCTGACATTAATGGGCAAACCGGAAGTCCAGCCTCTTGTTCCCTTCATCTTTGGTCGTTCTCAGATACACATCCTTCTCTTCATCCGACATGGCACCCCAAATCTCTTCTCGAGTCTTGTTTCGCCATATGTAGTATCCCTTAATAAAAACAGTCATCACCACGTTCCAGCCAACGAGTGCAAGAAGAACCTTGTTTCCCCGTCGGTACAAAGGCTTGTCATCATCACGATAGATCTGTATGTACTATAAGCAGTGATCTAGATAGCGATGAATGCGGATTAGACTAACCTGAGATGAGATTACAGAGCTAGCCTGGCATATCATGTTGTACATGGCACTGCCCACTGTTCTTGTGCGAACAGAACCAGCGTTTCGCGATGTCAAACTGACTGCAGGATGATCAGCAAAAATAACAGAACCAAAGAAATGTTTTGTCCGCACCGTTGATTGAGTGAATGTAGGGGAAGCCAATCATCAAGATTGTTGCTGAATACCACGCCCAAGGGCTAGCGTTTGCGGGCAGCAGCTCAAGAGTCAAGAGCAACACAAAACACCAAAAGGAATAGTACAGCAAAATGGCCATCCGGTTGTTGATCTTCTCCGAGTACCACGAAATAAGGATCAAGTGTGCCAGGAAAAGAACATATCCAGGAATGGTCAACAGATTCGTCTCGAATGTGCCGAATCCTAAGGCCTTAAGGTTGAGAGTAAGATAAGCAGTGACGGGATTGGTAGGAATCAGCATGGTCCAACTGATCATGTATAGTGGCCAGAGGTCATAGTCCATGAGTGCATCCCAGAGGAGCTTGAGCGTAAGACCTTGACGGTTATGCATGCCTCCCTGCACCTTCATGTTAGTGTTGCTACAGTGGGCAAAAGTATGGAGATCTCTTACTTTGCCTGGATCGTCACGCAAGACACGGTTGACCATGATGACTTCTTCTCTTTCCGTGAACCAACCGTCTTTACCGCGGAACCAACTAGCTGTTTGTGTTGGGCCAGGAGGTAGGTAGAACCAAGACACCACACCGATAAGGAATGTCAGTGTACCCTCGAGAACAAAGAGCCAACGCCAGCCTTCCCAGCCCCCGACAGAGCGCATATGAAGGATTCCATATGCCAGGAATGCAGCGACGATGAAAGTACCGTTGGAAGCGCAGTAGAAGAAGCCGACACGCATCGGAAGCTCTTTGTTAGTATAGAAGTACGAGAGGTACAGTAGCGCATCTGGAATGAACCCTCCCTCGATAAGTCCCAGCAGAGCGCGAGTTGCATAAAAGCTTTGCTTGTCTTGGACAAACCCTTGGCAGATGCCGATGATACTCCATGTCACCATCTGAATCGGGATCCAAACATCAGGGCCGAGCTTCTTGGAGATCATTTGTGATGGGACTTCTGCAGACAAGAAGCAGAGGTAAAAGATCATCATGCCGTAGTTGTAGTCGTTGGTGTTGAGGCCGAGATCGTCTAGCATACCATCACTCAGAGCCTGTGAGATATTGCCACGGTCGAGTTGTAGCGCAAAGAACATGAGGCAGACCCAAGAGCAGATTCTCTTGTCTAGCTGGAGGGCACAAAGCAGGTCAGTATGGCATCAAGTCGCCAACGGGGGATTAGCTTACGCGTCTGACTAGTTTCTTCTCCTCCTTTTCTGTCCATTCGGCAGTTGGGTCATATCGATGGATGCCCTCATATTCCGGAATAGGCTTGTACAACTCTGTGGCTCCTCCAGACACAAATGTGTCGCCGGTGAAGTAGGCGCGCTTCTGTGTCGAACCGTAGTCGTAATCGGAATCAGACGCCTGAATGATCGGGTCGTCGACAGTGGTCGACTTCTTGTCTACCATATTGGGAGGCCCGAGATGCGGAATGTATCGGTACTCGGTCACTACGGCCTATCGGTGTGCCAAGCTCGGTATATAAGTAGTTTGGGGCATTTTTCCAAGACCCATTGTTATATATCGTGCGCTGAGGATTAAATGGTGCAATGATATATATTCTCTGGCATATACTGGTCTAGTGTGGGTTTTCAACCATATATGCAACGCATAGGCGATGGTGCAATCTCTCAGAGGATATGTCGAATCTCTCCAACATGGCATTGGCTGAAAACTCCAAATCCTGCTAGATCTTATGCCGATGTCCCGCGGAGTTCGGTGGGTCGACATGGACAAGAGCTTGCAATGAGACATGAAACAAATGACTTCCAATAGAATTACCAGACTTACTCGCGCACTTTCGTTGATGTCGCACTTGTAGTCCTTTGGGAAATGGTGGCTCTGCTGATCAAGTCGACATGTTCGTCAGTTGGTCTGTCCCTTGAACGCGTGCGAGGGTCACTCGATGGCGTCAACAGCATTACCGAGAGTTTCTCCGAAAGAAATAATTCTCATCAAATATTCGCGTTGAGCGCCCTTTCATTTAAGCCATTCTTGTTTTCAGTCGCGAGAGGCTTATACTCATCCTTTTGTCTTCATTTTGGCCATGTTCAGATGGCAACAACAGCAATCACTAACGGTATTGTCCGTTTCAGTGGGATCGAGAAACTGTCTCAAAAGGTGGACCCTACGATGAAAAGAGCCACTAGGAAGCAGGGCCCAATTCCCCCGTTCCCGATCCGCTGCCCGCCTTATTTGCTCCGAGATGTTACAGACCCTAACAGTACATTTCGAGGGCCAGAGTTGCCCTGATAGAATATACGTACGAATTTGCTGATAAATAAAAGCTAAAAGAATGAGTTATAGTAAAGAGTACTTAGTTTTAGCTTTACGCTGTTATTGGTTAGCTCTGGTATTTCGCAATGTTAGTATTTTGTTAAATCTTTTAATTAGTTAATACGTTTCGTCACGGCAGCAGAGACGTTCACTTTACATCGAAATAAGTAATAATGGATTAAAATTTCTAAGTTAAAAAAAAATTAATTCTTTTTAAGTATTAGCCTAAGTCTACTCAAATAATACGACCGACCGGCCAGGATTGCCTAAAGCCAACCCAACCAACACACGAGATCCAACAAGTCAATTGCCCATGCCCTACCCTGGAGACAGCGTTTCTCTCCGGGGAACGCAACTGAGGTCTCGTTGGGACTCCGAAAAGCAACCAATCAGAGCCACGCCCGGTTAGCTCAATCGGTAGAGCGTGAGACTCTTACGAGTACGCGATCTCAAGGTTGCGGGTTCGACCCCCGCATCGGGCTGTTCCTATAAAAACGATTGCGAGCAATAGCGAGGCATCTCTTTTTTTGCCACATAAGCTCATCAGCATACGGAATGGTTGACGCATGATAAAAGCATATATTAAATGGCTTATTTATTGAGAGTTGATATTAGATTAGAGGCAATAGAGTCTATTCTGCCTAGAGGGGGAAAAAAAGCTAAAGTGTTATTTTTACCGAGTCGCCAAGATCTATCTCACCGAGTGGCGTGTAAGTTGATAGCTTCAAGTCAATCAATCAACCAATCTCTTTTTTGCCGTTTTGCATTTTGGCCGAGTCCTTTACCCTTTGCTAGTGTAGATGACATGGCTCTGTAGCAGCGTGGTGTTGGGTCATCATGCCGGCCCCACTGCTGGCAGCTCCAATGCGATTTGAGCCTTATCCAGAATCTCTCAGAAAGTGAAGACATGGAACGGAAAGGCACTTGAAATAATTGAGCGGGGATCTGACTCGTTTCAATGAATGTAAATGGCACTCAATCCGAGCCAGTTCCACTGACCGCGTCATCTTGGTGGGTTGGTCAAGGGGCCAACACCGCTAGACCCTCAATATTCGCATTCGAGTACGAAAACTATCACCAGAAACTCCTTAAGAACGCTGAAATGTCTCTGCCCCCCCAGAAGAATCTTGCTCATCTCGGAGCCTTCCCTTTGTCAAAAACATCTCAATTATCCGCTGCAAAATCTTTTGCCTGTTCTTGACGTCGTTATTCACAAACATATCGTTACCCTTCTTTTAGTTTTCGTATCCGAAGATGAGTGGAGATGGACCATACGGACCCGTTGTCAATGGGACTCAGATCGTCTTTTTCGAATACTTGCCAAACAAACCTGCCGCCATCTCCTTCGTTGTTCTCTTCGGCATTGCTACTTTAGCCCACCTCGTATTCCTCTTCATCCTCCGAGCCTGGTTCTTCATCCCTTTCATCCTCGGTGGCATCTGTAAGTAGAACTATAACCTTGACGATGGTGCCTCCTGACACGGACCTAGGTGAGATCTTTGGTTACTTCGGTCGAGCCCAAGCCCACGATACCCCCGATAAAGCAGGCCCATTTATCCTCCAGAACGTCCTTCTCCTCGCCGGAACGCCTTTCCTAGCCGCGACGATCTACATGAGTCTTCGACGTGTTGCCACGGCGCTTGACTCCCAACATCTTTCGTTTATAAGTCTTCGGTGGTTGACAAAGCTGTACGTCCTCATCGACATCGCATGCATTGTCAGCCAGTTCATAGGCGCCATCATACCTGCTTCTGGCGAACCAGATGCCATTACTAAAGGTCGAACTATTCTTATTGCTGGTCTAATAGTTCAACTTTGCGCTTTGAGCATCTTCATTCTCACTTCGCTGTATCTATACATACGTATAAGACAAGAAACTGGACCGTTCTTGGATTCGTCCCTGGTACGGTGGCGGCGATATTTCAGAACCATCGAGGCCGTGACGGTCATCATGATCATTCGCAGCATTGTCCGTGCAGTCGAGTATCTTCAAGGACAGGGGGGTTTTGTCATATCTCACGAAGTCTTCATATACCTCTTTGACGCCTTACTTATGTTCCTGGTCATGGCCTTGTTTTTGATTGTTCATCCAGGACGCCTGGTCAAGAACGGGACAGGGATGAAAGGGAGGGGACAGACGCAAATCGATGAGACGGGTGAGGATATCATGCATCTGCGTGAGTATCGAGCTTAGCAAGTACTAGCTGCTTAAGGAAATCGAGAATCACTATCATTATGTCAATTGAATCAGATTTTAATAACTCTCGAGTGACCGCAAAATACAAACAGTGCATTGTTCTCAGTCTTTCGGGCAATTGCAAAGGAAGGATAGCGAGATAGGTCAGACCGAGATATTTATTACAAGGAACTATCAGATCTTTGAGTATAACAAGTTTGAAACCACCAAGTTTGCTTTGAGGAATCTTTGACAAGTCGGACAAGAATGAAGGTTGTGATGTCGGTGTCGATTTCGAGGACGCGATGGAGGAGCTTAGCGGCGCGATAAAGAGCGATAAGATAAGATAAGACACTGAACCCCGCTGTTCATTGGCCGATTCCTGATGTCATCTCGCGGCAATATCAATTTTCAGCCTCTACTCATCTCATTTCTGGACCATCTTCAACACCAACAGTACAGCCCACCATGTTTGCTCTTCGACGGATCATCGCCCGCCCCATGCTGCGCGTAGCGACGCGTCAGATCCAGGTGACGCCACGTCGCTTCGCCTCCGCCGATCAGCCACCCAACATGCAGCAGCTCGAGTCAATGATGAATGACCCTCATATTCGCGAGACTTTTGAGAAGCTGAGCCGTCATCCTCCGGCCATCGAGGCCATGCAGAAGATGGGGGACATTATCAAGAGCAAGGGTACGGATGTTTGATGAATCAATTGTGATTTTGGCTGATTATCTGGCGCAGGGCTTGCCACCTCAGGGCCACCGAGTAAGATGGACATCATGAAGCTCATGATGGATAAAGAGTTTCGTGATGCAGCGACAACGGTATGTCTGCCGTCCGAGTCTTGAATTATGTGCTAATTGGGATTGTAGTTGACGACCGAAATGCAAAATGCTGGTGTTGAGATCAACCCTGATGTTAGTTCCTGCCTGCTTCATTCTTGTCCACGTCACTGACAGTATTTTTAGGTCTTCATGAAGATGATGCAGGGTGAGAAATGAAGTTGATGTCTAATTATGAGAGAGTGTTGAGTTTATAGCATGAGCCATGACAAGAATTGCAATGGTTTCAAGAACATAGTGTCAATAGCCCTTAAACATCGAAGAAACCAGCGTATATTGATCGGGACTTGAACTAAATTGTCTTGGAACATTACCAATGTGTCAGAGCTACATGGAAAACTGGTTGATTCTGAATTGCATCATGTGATAATCGTATGCCCGGCGATGAGACATTGAAGTCCGTAACAATCGCCCGGTTTATTAATCCGAGCCGTGTCTACACATGTTCCATTCTGTTTCGGGGCAATACTTCTCATGCGCATTGATTCAAGACCCCGGACCTTAGCTTCCGACGGACACTATCGGAGTCACCGCTAAATAGCTTCATGCCAAATCCCAATCCAGAAGGCATAAGAGGTCAAAGCTGAGAAAGGAAATTGAATGCGAGGCAGAGAATTGACATGAGATTGTTCTCTTTACCGCTCTGACACATGTATATGAGTATGTCGCAGAACCAAGTCGGCTCACCAGTTCAGCAAGCCACAAATCCGAAACTGTTTGACATGAATATCACCAAAGGAGTAACATAGGTCGATCAATTCTCCAGAGAAATGCCAGAGAAATTAGACATAAAAACAAGCTTCCGCAGCAAATGATTATGGGATTGGCTGTCGCTGGCAATTGGTAAAATTGCGGGATTTTTAGTTCACGCTAGCACAGGCCCCTCGACGCTCCTCCCGAGGCCAGCATATGTACATACTCTATATGCTGTACGGCCTTGAGGTCTAGGCCACAGCTGAACTCTCTCGTGATTTAGGAGCCAATCAATCGTAAACTCGACAGTTTCCAGCTGCCTATTGAGGAAGCTGGTCCCAGATCTACACAGGCAATCGTGAGTGAGTTGGTCTGGCGTTGCTAGGTGATCCGAGCTAGTGAGAAGCTGAACCAAGACATGCATCGTAGCCTAGGAAACTTACCGTTGGTCTTGAACATTGGTATGGATGGCGGCCGCTTGATTAACGTTCAAGTGAGGGGTGTTTATCTTTAGAGTAGGATAACATACTAGCTCGTGGAACATAAAGGGCCAAGTGCCCGTCCTTGTTCCTGTTCCTTCGTTATTCATTGATGTTTCTATTAACCTACGATTGCCTATATCTAAATAGTCGATCAAAAACAGCAAGATGAGGTATTCAATTACACAGCTTACGGCTGTTCTCACAACTCTATCGACGACAGCACACTCTGCCGTCCTTCCACGGGAGAAGCAAGGGTCCTGCACGAAGACCAAGGTCGCTATCCTCGGAGCTGGTGTTGCTGGCATAGCAGCAGCTCAAAACTTGACAAAAGCGGGCATCGACCAGTTCATCATTGTAGAGCATAACGACTACATTGGCGGGCGAATGAGGAAACAATCGTTTGGCAAGAAGGCTGATGGACAACCTTACACTATCGAGTTTGGCGCCAACTGGGTTGAGGGCATCGGATCAAACGCGACACATGAGAATCCCATCTGGCAGTTGGCAAAGAAGTATAACTTGAAATCGCACGAGTCTGATTACGAAAATTACTTGACTTTTGACCACAAAGGACAGACAAACTGGAGCAGCACGATTAAAGACCTGGAAAAGATCTACAGCAAGGCTGAAGCAGAATCTGGTCGTCTCCTGCTTGGCAACTTGCAAGATACTTCTGTACGTGCTGCTATTCGCTCGGCGGGATGGCGTCCAGACAAGGACGATATGCACGCGCAAGCCGCAGACTGGTGGAAATGGGATTTCGAATCCGCTTGGACACCTGACGAGAGTGGCCTCATCTTTGGAGTGGCTGGTGGTAATGCAACATTCGGCTACTTCAGTGATGTCAGCAACCTCGTCGTTGACCAGCGTGGCTTCAGCACCATCATACAAGAGGAGGCCAAGACGTTCCTGAAGAACGGTGATGCAAGGCTCCGACTTAAGACAACTGTCGAAGGCATCAAATACGGAAAGGATGGCGTGACAATCACAACGGACAAGGGCGATTGTATCCAGGCCGACTACGCCATCTGTACCTTTTCGCTGGGCGTGTTGCAGAGCAACACAACCGATTTCAACCCTCCCCTCCCGGACTGGAAGCAAAGTGCCATTGATCAGTTTGCTATGGGCACGTACACAAAGATCTTCATGCAGTTCGAAGAGGCGTTCTGGGATAACGAAACGCAATTCTTCCTCTATGCCGATCCTCTCGAGCGCGGCCGATACCCTCTCTTCCAGTCACTCAACCCCGAGGGTTTTGCGCCGGGTTCCAACATTCTCTTCGGAACTGTCACTGGAGAGCAGGCATGGCGCGTGGAGCGTCAGACCAACAACGAGACGATGGAACAGATCCTCGGTGTCTTGAGACTGATGTTTCCCGATAAGAATGTGACGACACCAACTGCATTTACCTACCCGCGCTGGAGCACAGAACCGTAAGTCCAGAACGACCCGCGCGCAGTCGAATGACCTGTGGACTAACAATACGCAGTTGGGCATATGGCTCCTACAGCAATTGGCCCGTCGGCATGACCCTTGAGAAGCATCAAAACATGCGCGCCAACGTTGAGCGACTCTGGTTCGCGGGAGAAGCCAACAGTGCAGAGTTCTTTGGGTTCCTGCACGGCGCATACACTGAAGGTCGCGACATCGCTAACAAGATTGGTAATATCCTCAACGGAAAAGCTGGCGATGATGAGTTTGACATGGAGAGGTATGAAAACCTTCATGGAACGACATTTGTGGATGAGTATGATGAGGACAACGGATGGTTGTTCCCGTACGACGTCGAGGGTGATGAAGAAGAGGGAGAGAAAAAGGTAGAATGAGGAGATTGATGTTAATTCTCTGTAAATAATTATTATGTATGACAGTAATGATTGTAATGCGACGGACTTTTCCTGGTATGTTGTCGCCGATACCGCATCGGGGGGTTATAAATCGGGGGGCTGGGGTTCACCAACGAACGCATGGTAAGGCGGTATTCGCACATAGAGTTTGAGTCCCTAACGGCAAGGCCGTATACTTTTGTTGCAAATACCGGATGTTATTTGATTCCGTTGTCGAGCTCGATTATTCAGGACCGTCAAGGGGAGGGATCTCAATATGATAGGTTTGTAACACCGGGTAGGGCCGAAGATGGTGGATCTAGTTATCAGCAAGCTGCATAAGTAATCTCGTATGGGGCCAAACAATTTGCGACGACATTACATTATCGCCCAAGCTCTATCCGTACACGATATGGATCAATTGAGGCTATCGTATGACCTTTAGCGGATTAAAAAACTCTTCAGTGCGATATACGCGCATTCACCTCGGGGCGAAGCGGTTCCCTGCTTCTGGGCAGCTCTTGGCATGGGTTCTACCCCATCTCTTTGATGATCGATCGACAGTGGCCGAGTGGGAGGAGAGTGGGAGAGCAGCCATGATTACAATAACCATAACCCCGCCCATTTGGTTTTCGGTCAATGCGTAAACGTTTATCCCAATCGGTTCTGGTCAATGGAGTAATTGCTTGGAAATCATATGTAGCCTGCTGATAGAGTGACGCGGCTCGCATAGCCTCATCAATTGCCGACTTAATTGCTAGTGAGGGCAAAGTCTTGGCAATTGATGTCATGGATGTTTGTGCTGAGACTGACTCAGATTTGGGCGTGACGCGCTAGATCTTTGAATCGGGACTGCTAAGGTACGGTACGGTACTGTACAGTACCTAGGTGCCCTAAATCCGGTCAGCCCGCTCAGGTCCCCCCGAAGCCTCACTAAAACTAAAACCCAAAGGCAACACCAACAAAACCACGTCGGTCGCAGCCGATGCAAATCCTCATACTCCCATGAAACGACCCCAGTTTACGGAATAACAGTGATCAAACAGCTAAAATCCGTAGAGTACAGTATCAGGGTCGGATTTAGCGAGTCAGCGGTTTCATAACCCCGTAGAGATAGGTCGGCAAATCAGTCGGGCATACTTACCGAGCCTGCCAAGAACTGACCATGTCGTCCTTGCAGGGCACTTATTGGCCGAAGCTCATGCCCAAGCCACGCCAAGCGATCTAAAGTTAAGGTTTAGGTTTCCGAGGCCAACAGTTGCTTACGAGAGGCTTGGGAGACGAATCATCGATGAGTGACCGCGTAATTCATTGCTTCGGACGCCGAGTCGAGTAGTACACCACGCGAGCATGGTATCCCCATCATGGCTTGGCATCATGGCTTGGCCAAGCATCTCAACGCGTCATAGTCGCTTGATATCTTTTTTTCTTGGTGTTTGCTGCAACTATCAAAACCCATCATGTCTCCCGCCCTTCTCCGAGGTTTGATGCTTGTACACTCTCAAGCCTTTGACGCAGGCACTATACCCTTCCCCTGACTACCCGATCTAATTCGAGGTCCTGTTTCTTCTTTCACGAATCACACCATATTCCATGATGCTGCGGTCACTTGCTCTCACAAGTTTCCTCGCCGGGCAATCGCTACGAGCCGCCGCTCAGCTTGATCAGGTCGACAACAGCAACCTTGACCCATTGAAGTTCAAGAGCGACGGAACATTCCAAATATCAGTCTTTTCAGATCTCCATTTCGCTGAAGGTACGGTATTGAAGCTACAACAACTGACACAAAGTCACTGACCACGATCCAGATGCCTCTTCAATAGGACCCGAGAAAGATGCTAGGACCGTCAAGGTCATGGGCGACGTGATTGATGCCGAGCTACCAGACTTGGTAGTCCTAAACGGCGACCTTATCAACGGCGAATCAACATTCATCCACAACAGCACCGAGTACATCGATCAAATCGTCTCCCCGATGGTAGATCGAAACATGACATGGGCTTCAACATACGGAAACCATGATCACAATCGCAACCTCAATGGAACCGCCATGTTGGAGCGCGAGCATACATGGCCTGGATCTCGAACAGACTCGATGGTTCCAGGAAAGGATGCTGGAACAACGAATTACTACCTCCCCGTATACGCATCGAACTGCAGTTCAAACTGCACACCCGAGCTGATACTCTGGTTCTTCGATTCCCGAGGCGGCTTTTACTACCAAGGCGGTGATCAGCCTAACTGGGTCGATAAGAGTGTCGTGGAATGGTTCAACGAGACCAATGCTGATTTGCGCGAGGAACACGGCAAGAACATTCCTTCGTTGGCCTTTGTTCACATTCCCGTGTACGCTTCTCTGATGCTGCAGAACAAGGGCGTTGATAAGAACTACCACCCAGGTATCAATGACGAAACAGTCATTCAGCAAGGTGCGGGATGGTGCGCGAACAAGAAGGGGGGCTGTAAGTACAGCGATCAAGATCTGCCCTTGATGCAAGCCCTCGTTGCGACGCCTGGTTTCATTGGCCTCTTTTCCGGCCACGATCACGCGAACTCATGGTGCTACAAGTGGGAAGGCAAGGTTGGCGATATGGAGCTTGCTGGCAACGGCATCAATCTCTGCTACGGTCAACATACCGGCTACGGTGGCTACGGAGACTTCATCCGAGGCGGTCGCCAGATCGTCGTCACACAAGAGGGCCTTGAGAATCTTGAAATCGATTCGCATATTCGCCTCGAGTCGGATGAGGTCGTTGGACAAATCTCTTTAAACTCGACTTACAACACTGATGCATACGCCGCCACTCCGAACCAGAAGACCTTCCTCAACATCGCGAGCTCTTCTGCGCCGAAACAATCGACGATACCTGATTCTTTAGCGGCGCTTTCTGGATTACACGACGCTTTCATTTCGCCTTGGAATGTTTTCACAGGAGTTGCTGCATGGCTTATGTGGTAGAAATAGTGTTTAGATTTTATTGCAATTAGAGTAAAAATTACAGATAATGATTCCCTCCAGCGCCGCCATCTCGTTCCTTGCCGCGATGGCCGTTCCGGGCACGCCTGGCCTTCGGTGAGAACTATAGGGCTTGATTTGAACAAAGAAAAATAAGAGGAACGATAAGATGCAGTACTTTTTAAGGGATAACTGCAAAAATGAAATGAATGATGAGACTGGGACTCGAACCCAGGAGGATTGCTCCACCAGGAAATTGGTGTTAAGGTTAACCTTAACCTGGCGCCATAACCAACTCGGCCATCTCACCCAAGCTAGTGCTGATGCTCAATATCGCTCGTAGCACAACCCAGATTCCTGATAGCCAGAGCCTCGATGGACCAGCACTACCATTCAATCTGTTAGGCCAAGCCAAAAGCTCGCGGAACCCCTTACTATAGCATGGTCTTCCTATGGTATATGACTGACTAATACAATCTTGACCTATTTGTTCTGGTCCTACGATGAAAGGAACGGCGTTATTTGGGTCTTGTTCACTTTAACTTGTACTTCAAATTGTGTTTTCGGGACGGTGTTAGGCTTTCAGCCGCCAAGCTGAACCATGAAGCTTGAACATGAATTGTTCGAAGACAAAGCCGGCCAGATCAGAGAACAACCAACGTTGTCGCTTTATTCAAGGCCGTGCAAGTAATATGAATGGTCATTTATTGTTTCACCCCCTTGAGCCTGCACCACGCGAAGAAGTATATAAACCTGTCATAAGTTTCATGGTCAGTCTACGACTCGCTCCAACGTATCCCTCCCTCCACAAGCAGCCATTCCTCTCAAAGTTTCTGCAACGATACAATAGAAGAAAACGGATAACCATGTCTACCATGTCCCAAGACGTTGTCGAAAACTACTACAACGCTCACAAGCTTGCAGAGACGATTGAGGATTGGGTAAACGGGGTTAGTAGTGCCGCAGAAGAGATGGAGTTCGTTGAGCCCACTAATCCTGAGGCCAAGATGCCTCGCATAATCGACATCTTGCTCCAGCGACACGAAGAAGCCCGAGCTATCATGGATCTAATTGAGGAACAGCTCCTGAAGCTCAACTATGAGATTCAACAGAAACAAGTCACTGAGCCCCCTTCTTCTAAGCGCGGTGGCTCGAGCGATGAAGGAGGATCCAACCGTGAGTACCTCACCCAAGACTCTGAGGCCCAAGGTCTCCCATCGGAGGAGATCTGGCCGTACATTCCGTTAGGCAGCGATTCCGAGGACCCGTTCAAAAAGAGGATGAAGAAGGGAAGGAAGAGACCCAAGACCGAGGAAGAGAAGAATCGGCATATCAACAAGGTCTTCATGCGGGAGAATGGAGTTCTTCCGTTATTGGACCCTGATGCACAGCTTTGAGGCTGGACTGGGGTTGTTCTTCATGTATCTAATCAGGTCGAGTTGGGGTTGGAGCTCTCGGATAGTTAAAAGGTTAGTCGTACAGTGTCCAATCGGGCTGGGAAATCTGGAAGCGGCTTGTGGAGTTGCCAAAACTGATCTGAAGTGGCTACTCAGCTCGACTTCAACATCTTCTGCTGAGATCCGTAGCAATGATCAAAAAATGGTGGATTGCTAACAAAGACCGACATGACGTCAGACGCCCCTGGCATAAACAAGGATATGCCAATAGCACTCATTGATGGCCAATCCAGAATTATGCACTAACCGTCTTATCGTATGACTAAGTATCGTGATCTCTCCAATCAGACCACGCCGGAGGAAATGCGGCGAGGCGGGGTTGGCCTGGCCTTGTTCTCTCAATTTCAAGACGGAATGGGGTCGCTCAGTCACGCACGCTCTGTCTCGTTCCAGCATCACGACAGCCCAGTCCAACCGAGAAATCAACAGCCGATATGCGACACACGGAAACTGCCTGTATCAACCTCTCAGCTAGCTCAAGTCTACTCGAACCAACAAGTTCATTCTGTCGCATCTCATCTCACTCCAATAGTCGCCCATCATTTCTCCTTTGGGACTGGCAGCTGACCCCAGCAAAATCTCATTCCTCTTTTGCCCCTCGGAGGCAAATTCTTGAGAACAACTAAACCCTTTGAATTCTACACTCGTTTTTATTTTATCTCCAAGTTCTCATGAGCAGCTTAAATAAGCCTACACGAGCACAAGAACGCCAAAAGTCTAACCGACAGCTGCTCCCCAGAAAGCTCCAAAACTCTGATCATGAGCCTCAATATGCGCCTCTCGATGTCTCCGACATACCCAGGGCGTCCTTGACATCAGTCGCATGCAATAACTGCCGCCTCCGGAAATCAAAGGTTTGTTCTGCTGTATCGAATCGTATTGGTGTCGTATGAGTAACATACTTTTTGATCTCTAGTGTGATGGTCGTAAACCAACATGTTCGGCCTGCGCGAGCCGAAGACAACACTGTGTATATCGTGCCGAAGTTTCGCATGAGAAGATGATAGAGCTGCGAAAGGGCTCTAAAGATCTCTTTCAGGCATTGGAACTCCTGAGGACAGCCCCCGATGAGCAAGCTCAACATCTGCTGGAGACATTACGCAGCACTGATTCTGTATCGGAATTCTTGCAACTCCTTGACTCAGGCATCACAAAGCCACCTTCTCCAGCCGACCCCCTTGCCACCAGTCTTGCGGGAACTTCAGCGGATTCAAAAATAGAACTGGACCTAAACATGCGATTTTCTGGTGTGTTTCCTGTGCTGGAAACTCTTGACATCAAGGACGTAGATCTTGGTCTACTGGCAATTAACAAACGGGCCCTAGCATCTTCGAACCAACAAGTTATAGCACCCTTGACACCTTTTACACCAATAGAATTCGGTCCAAGATCGGAGACACCGACGACTTCTGAATCTTTCTCGACGCCAAGCGACACCACTGGAGATACTGGCGTCGACCCCCGGCTAGAGTCTCTTCAAATATGGCAGTGGACTTCCATACCTATACCCGAAAGCCTGGCTGCGCAGGCAATATCTTTCTATCTAACCAACGAACACCCTCTACTAGCTTTTTTCGATGCTGATCTATTTATTCGAGACTTTGTGGCAGGCGGAGGTCGCTTCTGCTCACAACTTCTCGTCAGCTCACTTCTTGCCTGGGCCTGCGTAAGCTATCCCCCTTACCCTTGACTAAACGCTTGCTGACTTGGGCAGGCTTCCTACTCTCAATTTGAGCCACGAGCTCAAACACTCTCTCTTGCGTTTTTGAGGGAGGCCAAGAGACGATGGAAGGAATTAACGGACCATGCTGCCATCACTACATTATCATCAGCAATGCTTCTTACCCTTACTTGTAACCAGCATGGCCAAGACAAAGTTGGTCTGTTCTATCTCGACGCCAGTGTACAAATAGGTCGTGGGCTTGGCTTCTTCAGGGATGATGGATCATCAGTACCTGATTTCAACGACGACGACGAAACTAGGACAGCAGCATCGTTTGCTGCTTGGGGTGCCTTTGGCTGGCACAGGTTGGTATCATTGCCCCGACCATCTAGACACCCATACTGATTCGATGTAGTCTCCACAGTATGTACTTCCGAGCAAAACACCGAATACAACATCCGCCATCTTTACCTATACCAGGAGATGTATCAGGGCCGCCCCTGAATGAGCATATGGGAAGCACATTTACATGGATATCCAAGTTCTGGATCATCATACATCAAGCATTTCGTGAAGGTTATAGCCACTTTAGCCGTCTGCCAATGTCACACGCACATCGAATGTATCGACTGTTACTTGACTGGGCCAGTATCCTTCCAGAGGACGTACAGAGGAGTGAAAACTGCCCTCACCATGTTCTGGTACTACAGTGAGTCGAGTAGAATCCATTTTGAAGGTCGTCAACTGATTGTCATAGTATTTGGTACCAAACAGCAGTGATAGACATGTGGCGTCCATTTCTCGGTCGTAGAAGCTATGAAGACGCCGAGGGAAGCGAACTTGCCACTGCCACTCACGAAGCATCCGTCCATCAACTTAAACGGCTTATATATCTGTACAGGAAACGATTCGAGTCAACAAATCTTACCATGTTCATGACCCCCGGGTTTCTCACCATCATCAACGAAGTCTTTCGACATCCCGATACATCCGACGCGCAATTTTACTTCATATTGGCGGCGCGTGGATGCTTGTCGGTAGCATCTTGGTGCAAGGGGCTCCGAGGTATCACCGAAGGCTTGATGACAATAGGTTGGCAAAACGGAACCTTCAAACGTGAAGGTTGGACAAACAACAGCATGATTGAGGACATCAGAGCTACAACACGGGCGCTCAACCAAGAGGGCACGTATAGCAGTCTTTACCCAATCAACCTCGACTCAACGAGCGAGAGCATGGACGATATAGGCATGGAAGCCTTGGCGGGCGAATTTCAGAGACTGAGTTCACAAAATGAGCCTACGCGCGGGAAAGAGGTCGAGATGACCAGTGAGCCTAACATCTGGAAGGGAGACCAACGAGACTTGGACTTGACGTTGACTGAGGCGACGGAAGAGGAGGAATACACTTAGTGAAGGCATTGTGTGATTTTTTATTGAGCATATGAACTAATGAAGCAGCGTTGGCGAGCTGATTAATGGCCAATTGGTATGGCGAACATAGACTGGCTCGTCTGTATAATCTTGTATACAGTTTAGAATACCCGATATTAGTCGAGAGAGCGCGACATTGCATATTTACGCTTCTTAATCTTTAAAATTTATGTGAGCCAACTCGAGATGCTTATCCAGTCGGAGAGGCGAGTTATACCTCCCTACAAGGTTCACTGCTTGTGAGGTGATATTGGTGAATCCTACAGTCTTACCGGCAAAAGAAACAGTGGCGGAACAATTGTCAGCAAAAGCTGACGAGCACTTCTTACTTGGCTCCGCGGAGTTCAGCCAGGGTAGTGCTTACGCCCCCATTTATTCTCACCACAACCCAAATCACTCCTAAGACGAGACACAAGAGTTGCACAACATACTTTCATCAATTCAACTCAATATGGCTTTTGAAGACTCTGGAGGATACTTTTCTGTTTCCACCATTGCAGTGAATCCGGAAAGGATTGCCGAGGTATGAGCCCCATCACACTGTTATGCCCAGTCTGTTTTCTCAATGTTTAGGCCCATGCGTGTCTGGCCGAAGTTGCCGAAGCGACCTTGAAGGAACCAGGCGCCAAAATCTACAGGTTCTACAAGACTGAGGGTCAAGATGAGTTCGTTTGCATGGAGAAGTAAGTCCTTCAGGTATGATAGGCACGACTGTAGCTGACTTCAATGCTCAAGGTTCACTGACCGAGACGCGTATGCGGCGCATGTTAGTTCAGAGCATGTGAGGGAATGGGCAAAGAAGTACTTGGACTCGGGCATCTTTGTTGGGTCTTTTGAGTTCCATCCTCTTGCGAAGGGAGGTCCTGGGGCTGGTGGCTTTGATCGGCCTTAGTCATTGAACGACTTGTGGACAGTGGTATCGTGCCGTGGACCTGACCAGATCTCCGAGAAATCGTCCTCAGCTTTCTGTTCCAAGCTGTTCCAAGATGCAACTCCATGTTCCATAGAAATCTAGCAACAGCTTCGGCACCAATCGTTCGATAGAATGACACTCATCGACATCATAGTCACGTGTTGGGTGAAACCTGTCCTTGCTTGAAGACGGGGGCATTGACATCATAGTGCCACTTTTCCAATCGCCACCCAGACAGACATCATATCAACTCATCAAGAGAGAACAGAGCGATTTCTAGGTCTTCCTGACTTCAATAGTCTAAGTACCAAAAATTTTTGCTGAAAGCATAACACAAGTACCTACAACCCAAGATCACACTTAATCATCTTTCAAGACATCCAAGATGGCAACCGAAAGAACAAATCAAGAAACTCGCTCAACCGCCGGCGATCAGAGCGACTATTCTAGCGAGAATGAATCAAAGCAAATGACCCGAAATTCACAGAATAACACAGTCGATCGATCCAACACTGGATCTCAAGGGGACATCAATCAGCCCCAAGCTCAGCAGCCTGTTCAACCAGCGAATCAAGAGACGGGAAAGAAAACCAGTGCACCTCGTGTGAGATTGGATATGGATCTCGATGTTGAGTTACAACTGAAAGCGAAGATCCAAGGTGATCTTGAATTGGCCATATTGTAAGCCTAACAAGCCTTGGAACTTTCTATACTGAAACTGACATTTTTACAGAGAGAACTAAGATGATCAACCGGTTTTAGTTGCGGAAGGTTTTAGGAATGGAGTATATATTTGTATTATGAGCGTGGCTTAACGATAATAACGTAATTAATATTCTGTCCCTTGTTGCTCTACCTGTATCATCCTTTATTTATTTACTCATTGGGGATCCTCAGGGTAGGCAGCTGTAAGATGCCAGCATCACGTGAAGATGCCTTGTTTTTTCTAACCATATTTGTCAATTCTACTCCGCGGACCCGCGGCTTCGACCCAACATGTCCGCTTCATGAATCTAACCCTGCCAATTGATCGATATCCGATGCCGATGCCGATGCGCGCATGTTTCGCACGATGAAGCGCAATTACTCCGGAGCGCCTATAATGTCGACGTACAGGGCATCTCGACTGCCAGTTTCGTGCCGTCCTTGCCGCGAGAAAAAGCGGCGCTGTGATCGCAATCAGCCTTGCTCGAACTGTACTCAGCGGCATCTCGCGTGCGTTTACGAGAATGGCAGTCGAGCAACCAACTCTTTGGAGAGTGAGGCATTACCGGAACGGAACATTGGTGATGTTTTAGTCGACCAAAACGAAAGCACCTTGCCCTTCTCTCCTCTGAAACAGTTGGACCTGTTAGTCAGCCTGTTCCTAAGATGCCCTCACTCGCCGTGCTAACGGCACCAGAAACAAGGAAATGCTTGACAGGCTAACAAAACTAGAGAATGCTGTCTTTCCAAATGGAGCTCAAGTATCGCAGCTTACCCAGCCTGAATCAACCTCCTCCCGTACGAGCCCCAAGAATGAGTCCTGCTACGTCGGTCCGCACGAAGCTGACCATATCATACAGGCCGCAAGCTGTTCAACTGCTACAATGAGCCCCCCCTAAGCAATAAACCTGCTTCTGTCAATGCGCGCTTAAATCATTTGACGTCGAATCTTCCGCCTGCCCATCAAGCACATGTGCTATCCGAACACTTCATTCGCACCATCCAACCTACATTTGGTGTCCTACACGTACCATCGACTAGATCACTCGTTTATAGCTGCATGCGCTCTGACACACAAGTTCCAAAGCTTGAAGAGTTGCTCATGCTTTTCAGTATCTTTGCTGGTGCGGCTTTGGCCTGGACAGATGAACTTCTGCATAGGCTTGAAGCAACAAAAGCAAACGCTGTGTCAGCCTTCAACTGTTACTTTCACTCTGCTCTGTCGATCATTGAAGACACTGACATACCACTGCTACCCTCGGTCACCGCTGTCTCAGCCATATGTACGCTCGCGCACGTGGCCATCAACTCCGACGATGTCGTCCCGATTAAGGCCTTAGGTCTCAGAAGCCGATGCTACAATATGTGCCGCGAAATGATGATTCATCGCTTAGACAGCCCGGCAGCACAGAAAGAGCGAGGCATAAGCCCAGCCAACAATATTGAATTGGAGGTTCTGAGACGTATATGGTGGAACATGGTTGCTTCTGACTGGTCACGCATCCTTTCTATCATCACTGGCTGATCTAGCTGACTCTCCAACAGGTTGACTTCGTTCTCTGGGAGTTCCCAGGAGGGTATCTACACATTCATCCCGAGGCTGATGAGAGTCAAGCAACCGCGTAACGTCGACGATGCTGCGCTCACGATTTCAGGCGACATACCCAATCTACCTATCTCTGTTCCAACAGACATGACATTCTTCTTTCTGCGTCTCAGAACGGCAGAAATATCTCGCGAGATTATCGATGCGCTCACACCCCTTGCAGACGACGCCCCCGAAGAAGACTACGAAGTCATTCTGCAGCTTGGCAGAAAACTGCAAGATTTTGTCGATGGTCTTCCTGAATTCTGCAGGCTCGACGCGGCAAGTATGCAGAAATCCAAAGAGATCTGCGAACTGAGGCCGTTTATCTACTGGCAGCGAATCAGTCTCCATCTCGGCATCCATGCACGCATTTGTCGGCTTCATCGTCCTTACCACCTTGCAGCGTACTCAGATCCTCGATATTCTTACTCTCGAACCACGATCCTCGCATCAGCATACAAGATCTTGGAACTCAGACGCATGATGGACGACCCGGTCGCCAAGCTTCACTTTAGACCAGAGAGGTATTGGGTAATCTTTTTGCACGTGACCTCCGCCGCTGTAGCGTTGGCAGTCGACCTATCTCACAATCCTGATGCCCCTGACGCCGAAGCCATCAAGGAAAAGGTCAGAGGCGCGTATGAGACACTGAACAAATCGAGGAAGAACGCGGAGAGTTTGATCAGAGGTATCGAGAAGAATATGGAACAGGTCATGGGGACCCTGCAGAAGCAGCGTGCGAATGTGATGACATCAGCTTCGCCGGCTGGAACATCAAGCGCGAACTTGGATTCGGTTCCTGAAAGTGCTTTCACAGACATGAATGATATCACAGTGGGCATGCAGGAAGACGGTTTCGGGGACGAACATTCGCACCAGCTCTGGTCAGACTTTTTGGCTGTTGTGCCTGACCTTGAAGAGTTCCAGTGGACTTCCCTTTTGCAAGACCTCGACTTTGATCCTAGCAACTTCAGTTAAGAAGTTCAAAACATGGTGTTAGGCAGGTTGTAGCATGAAGCTACTACGATGCTTGTGTTGTAGGAGACAAGAGATGCATTGGATGTTTCTTTATTTCTTTAGTATCATCTAAACGCTTTATGACGGAGATACCCAATTCGAGTTTGCGTGAGGGTGTCAATATAACAACTTTGCAGTCTCATGCCGTTGTTTGACGTCTGTACCCAATATATGTCTGAACTTGGAGATTTGTGCCACTATAACTGATTGTCTGTTACAGTTTCCTGCTGTCACAACCGGAGTTGAAGTTAATGTCCGATTAGTCCGGTCCGGTACACAGTCTTTCACAGATGGCCGAAAAGGGAAATCCTCGACCGCGGACTTCCGCACCTGATCTCCGACGCGTGAAGTAGTTATAAACGGCAACTGCAATTGTAATAAACCAGACAAAAACAATTCAAAATCTCATCAATCAATATACTATCGAATAATGAAGCAAACAAAAGCAAGTACCCAGAATTACAGCCTATCAACCAAGCTAACCTCTCCGCAGGCCATCATCATCGGCGGAGGCCCCGCGGGTCTCGTAACCGCTCTACGCCTACAGCAGAGAGCGAACGTGGATTGCGCGATCTATGAGCTTCGATCAGCACCCTCCACATTGGGTAGTGCCATCGGCATCATGCCAAATGGTCTGCGAGTTCTTGATCGCTTGGGAGTTTACTCAGAGCTTAAGGGGCGCGGAAGCAGCCACTCCAACATGACTATCCACTCTATAAATGGAGGAGTTCTGGGACGAAGAGACATGGTTGCTGCAGCAGAAGAACAGACTGGTTATGGGTACATGAGAATCAAGCGGACTGATCTCCTCGACTCCTTGTTGGGGGCCGTTGCTGAAGCTGGTATCTCGTTGCACTACAGCAAATCACTCGTCTCCATCACAGAATCGGCTGATTCAGTCACCGCGAACTTCTCTGACGGGACTAGTGATACGGCAGACTTTGTTCTTGGCTGCGACGGCATTCACTCTGCTGTGCGACGCCTGCACGTCGATCCAGATCAGGCACCCGTATACACTGGGATGTCAGGCCTCGGCGCACTGGTCTCAGCTTCATGTGTTTCCGAGGCAGCTCGACAAGAAATGAGGGGCATGAATGTCACGATGACACAAGAGGGCATGTTTGGTGTCATGACATGCACTGCCTCCGATGACGAGATTCAGTGGTTTTTGTCTAAAGAAGTACCGCTGCCAGACTCTGAAGATGCCCGTAATGGATGGGAGCTTCATCGACGGGAGGAAGTGGAGGGGTTTAAGACTCAACTTCACAAAAATCTCCAGGATGCGGGTGGAGAATGGGGCCAAAACTTACGGGAGCTTATTGGCAGTACGACAGCTGTGAAGTTCTACCCGATTTACAAGCTACCCACCGGAGGAAGATGGTACAAAGGAAGAACTCTCCTGCTCGGCGATGCCGCACATGCTATGCCGCCTCATGCAGGCCAAGGAGTATCGATGGCATTCGAAGACGCGTTTCTCCTTGCTCGTCTTCTCGAGAAGGAACTGTCTCTTGGGGATGCATTCAAGCAGTTTGACGACATCCGGAGACCAAGAGTTGAGGATATTGCAAACAGATCTTCGGGAAATGCCAAGATGAGAAGAAAGACAGGGCCATGGGGCTTGTGGCTGAAGGAAACGGGACTTTGGCTGTTTATGCAAGGAGCCTGGGCGTTCGGTATGGATCGCTGGGGTTCAGAAACGCAGCAGATGGTGTATGACATTGACGAAGTCAACATCTGAGCTAGCGTTTTCAATGAGTTTTGTATCTTGTACTTTGGATAGCTAGTGAGCACTTGATCGCATATTACTCATGTTTCCAAATAGTACGCGGTCAACGGGGGCCAAGGCGTGATAATTGTCCTTCAGTAGACGCATGACTTCAATATCATCTTGGCTGCGCATGGATCAACGCTCTTCCGAGCAGGGCCCCCTTGGAAAATATTGGGCACGAATCCTACGTTCAAAAGTAGAAAATGTCGCAAACAATTCTTTTTTTCTTTTCTTCTTGCTTAATTGTCGCCTTTGTCTGTATATACAAGGCCAGTGGCACTTGGGCTGTGAGAGGTTCGACATTGAGTGAGAGTTCACGTCTTGGGGTAAAATAAGGACAAGCCACCAGGCCAGAGTTTTTGCGAACCTTGAAACCCAGGTCCTTTCTTTGAAAAGTAAGCCTTCTTATTATTTACCAAGTCTTCCTACCGTCAATGATGAGATCGAAACCAATACTTCCATGGCTATGACCACATATGATTCAAGCTGTTTCCGTTACACAAGCTGAGACACTCGACACCCTGATCCTTTGATTCAAGTCCTTATCAGTCTCATACTGACTCGTCGAACTTACAGATCCGCGGTCCATTGCATCAATCTACAATAAAAGAAGTCTAGCAACTTGGTCACGGGTTAGCGAGGATTTGGCTACGTTAATGACACTAAAACGAACATCTGAAAGTCCCAATTGCATATAGAATTCTGAAGGTTCCCCAAATGTGGTTAACTCGTCAGCACCGCATGGATGTAGTGAACAAGAAATGTTGAGAAGCCCTGGTCATGGCTCCTGTGAGCTCTGTTACGCGTCTGGATGCACGAGTCGCATTGAGACATATTGACAAAGGTGCATGTCATCTCGCTCAAGTGAACATACACATTTATCAATGACTTGCATGTATGACGGTCAATTGCTCTATATCAGTTGTGATGATCTTGGATCCTCATGACTTGCAGGATCCGTCGTTTGTTGCCATCTTCTCTGTTTCCCTCCCAACATGAACGAAGTTTTCTGCTCATCTCCTTCAGAAGTCGCAAGTATTTACCTCCCCTCACAGTCGCGAATTGCCCGTGGTAGGTGTATAATGTCAATGCAGAGGCCCAGTCTCGCTCAAACACGCAACGATGCCCGCAATAGCAGCCAGGGTCCCATCTGGGTTCTTCACTCGCACCGTGTGCAGTCCCAATTCCTTAGCAGGGTAGTCATTTCCACCCGGAAATATGGCGTCTCCAATGAACATGATCTGCTCCAGGGGGATCCCACTCGCCGCCGAGAGCTTCTTCAGCCCGTAGCCCTTGTCAACGCCCTTCTGCGTGATGTCGATTGAAGTCGCTCCGCCCATGTTGATCGATAAGTCTGGGAGTCGCTTGTACAAATCTGCTTGGATGATCTTTCGCTTCTCAAAATCGGGATCCCAAACCTCCTTTGCCGACGGAGGCGCTTGTTGTCCGAGTGCTGAAAAGGTGATCTGGCTGCCTCGATCCTCAATGCGCTCACCCCAAGTCTGCTCTGGCTGGAAGCCCGTTGCGTCGAGAGCAGCGTTAAAAGCCTCGATGATGTTCTTCCTCTGCTCCTCGCTGAACAGTTCCGCATATTCAACCTTCCACTCATCGCCCTTGTGCGTGTAGAGCTTTGTGCCGGTGGTAGGCATGAGCCAGAGTTTGGACAGATCAGCTCGCGCGGGAAGACGGCTCGCGACTTGTTTTTGGAACTGAGGCCAATCGCCGCCTGAAATGACTGCGACGTGGGCGACGGTCAAAAGATCGGCGAGGGCTTCGCCCATTGAGTCGAGAATTGCCTGTTTACTCTCTGCGAGAGTGCCATCGAGGTCGAATGCGACAAGCTTGATCATTTTGTTTGTGATTTGGAGTTGTTTGGTGGGTGAGGGGCTGTGTTGTACTGATAAGAGTTGACACGGTGTTGTGAGACTGTCAGGCCAGCTAAGATGAAGGTACGCGCGTACCGTTTTAGGCGGGCTGCATGACTAAGAACAGCAACCATGATTCTCAGAGATCAGCACTTATAAATAAAAAATATCAAGCTCATGTGCGGCTTCAAAGGAAGTAAATAACTGAGATTAGGTGTTGCTCCTCAAGGTGACAATGGGATAGTGGGAAGATTGTATTGTTTTCGTGTCGGATTATCATTGGAAATATGACTGAAGGTAGAAACGCGATGCCATGGGTGGCTTGGCTGTTAGTTGGTCGGTCGGGGAATGTTACTCTCTGACAGAAAGGGCGCGGGTATGCTTCCTTGATGTTGCCAATGAGTTTCGTTTATCTCAGCAAGTCTGATGATGCCCTCTTCATTGGCGTTCGTGAAGGAGATTTACTTGAAGTTCGTCGCCCCTCCATGGTGAAGACGGCTTCTAAGCATCATGTTTGGGACAACAGACACAGTATGGGAGTTTAAGAAAGACGGGACTTTTATTCGAAAGAAAAGAAAGACACCGATAGCCTTTGAAGGCCAGACCATTCAGGACCTGATGAAATTACACAGCAATAAAGATACAGTGGTAGCAGAACGGGTCTAAGTAAGTATATTGACGTTTAGGGCTATCATGTCCGCACCAACTTCCATTGTCTTGGGCAGTTTGGGCATAGGACTGTATGGTCGAGAGCCTCTCTCTATCTTTTCCAGTTGTTGAAAGACCTGGGAATTATTACTCATTGAAACAACACCGCCAAAGGGGCGGAAGCCGGTCTCGCATCTATGACATACCGATGAGGTGCTAGATCTTGATAGGATATTGTGCAAGAAGGGGATGACAGTCTGTATACACAGACAGCCTAAGGCATGATCATGGATACTCGTAATACTGTCAAGCCCATGCAGATCTGCTGAAATTGGCTGTCGTCGGTGTCGGAATCAAAGCCGGCAAGATCGATTCGACATCATTGACGTTTAAAAATGTCTCGCTTTTGTTTCTCAGTTAGACGAGGTGGCGTATACAAACAGCCTTGGCCCTTGACCAGGCGTGGAGCATCGGCCTCGGCCTCGTCCTTATCCTCATCCTCTTGCCTTGAGTTACAATCAATGACCCAACTTTTAAGCATGTCCAAGTTGGCGTCGAATGTGCCTTTGGGCTCAACCCACTCTTTTGGCCAGCGCAGTTCACCGTCCGTGGCCTCAGACAGCGGAGCAAGGATTCGCAGATCAATGATAAAATCCATGTTAATGCCCAAGCCTACAAGAATATCGTTAAAGTCTGCATTTTGATGTTCGGCCATATCCTTCATCTGTTTCAGGAGTCGCTGCATCTGGCGCGCCATAAGATGCCAATTTCTTTGGACGCGCAAGATGAACATTGCGGTTGGTGTGGTGAGAGCAAGTGTAATGAGACGGAAAGACAGAAAGACGTGAAAGAGAAGTAGTTGAAAATGGCCGGGGGGGGAGAACAAAGTGGTTTATATAGTGCGGCAGTAAGACAAAGACATCCTTTTGCGTTTAGATCCTTTGTGCAAATTATCTGTTCGATGACCAAACATTGTGGCTGAAACCAATATGTTTTTACTCCCGAACATGGCCAGACTTACCGAGCCCAGACAGCACGACCAGTGAAGCGGCCGGGAAATAATCAATCTGAAAACATGCCTAATTGAGTGCCTAGATTTGCCAGACTGGAAATTAGTCAATACAGTAAGCTACGGTTACTGAAACCCCTTGAAGAGGGTATAGGTTACTGGCGATAAGCTGCTGCGTCTTGTGCGGCTACGACGGGTGGGCAATGTGCCCAAGATTGAGAAAGTTGGCCATGATGCATGGAAGATGCCTTGTCAAATGGCAAGTCCTTTCAAAGACGTGAAGGAATAGTCCCACATCTGCTCTCACTGTTCGTCACGGCCTGTCAGCAACAGGCTAACAGTTAAAGTTGGAAGCCCCATTCACTCACCGAAGCAAATCGTTTCTCAGATCTTTGAGGTCATGTAAGGGGGCTTTGCTGAACCAAGACAAACATGGAGAATATTGAGACTAGCGCAATATTACTCCCTTTCCTGTTGCCGTTTTGGCTGCTTTTGTAACCAAATTCAGGTGAATGTTGCTTGTTTTGAGTGCCTGGCATGTTTCACCGTCAACAACCCTTGTGACATGGCTCTTCGCACGGAGACCATCCCCTTCCACTCTCCCCGTGCCTATGAATGAGTTATTGGTTGGGTGTGGTAGTGCAAAAGATGTGTAGAATGGATATGCCGATATGGGACCATTTGCACTCGCGAGACATTCCGGCATTTATTCTACATCACTAACACTTTTAATCGTTAAATTCGGTGACTAAGTTCTTAGGCCACTAGAAGTATGTATTTTAACATCACCAATTACATCCTCATTCACGTTCATCGTAAGGGACGGAAGCTCTTGTCATCTAGTTACACAAAAATGAAACTGGATGATTGGCTCTTCAGATCGCGCCTGGCACTTCACTGCGCGACGGGCAAGGTAGCCTGAGGAACCCACTGACGGCCACCCACAGTGCTCTGCTACGGACAGACAGTCATTGAAACGTTTTCTTTTTGCTTTGTTTCCACGACAACGCCCGATTCTCGCACTCCATCTCAAGAAATGATATCCTCTGTTCACTCATAACGACTTGTACACAGTCGCTCCCCCCCGCAAGCTCTCATGTCCCCTACTGAGCAAGTGCCATATGCCATCTTTGAAGCGCTGTTTGCCTCTTACGAATAACAGTAGGGCTTGCGCAATCAGGCTAAAGTAGGGGTCGAGGGACTTAGCTGACAAGCGCAGGACCTACCTGACCATGCCTCCCAGAAGGTCTGGCAAAGTTCGAAAGCGGCCACATGCTGAGGCAAGCCGCTCGCCTTCCCCCAGCCGACCCGCAAAGCAGCCAAAGCTATCAGCGTCAGCTTCACCACCTCCAGGTCCCGAAGAGAAGAAGACGCGCAAGTCAGACAAGCCCGATGAAGGATGTCCCGGCTGGTGGCCTCCCGAGTTCGCACCCGCCGGGAAACCACTCCCCGCCAACAAGGCCGGCATGAGAAGGGTCATCAAGGCCTTTCAGGATGCCAACCGAGATCCTGCCGAGCTGTGGAGTGAGGGAGGTCTGATGGTCCAGCTTGTCCGTCAAGATCCTGTCGGAAGGATCCACCAGCGAATCTTTAACAAGATTGATTTTGAGAATCTGGTGCCCAAGACCCCTTCTCAGAC
Organism: Fusarium begoniae; assembly: GCA_013186755.1. Lineage (NCBI taxonomy): Eukaryota > Fungi > Ascomycota > Sordariomycetes > Hypocreales > Nectriaceae > Fusarium > Fusarium begoniae. The sequence goes on from JAAOAG010000178.1 coordinate 43,471, forward strand.
TCAGAGAGACGAGGTGGCCAGCAGTCAAGATGAGCTAGCACCGTTTGGTAGAGAGAGTACCGAGCCGACGACCGAACCCCTTGCAGACTCAGTAACGATCGCCGAGACATCAGTCCTTGAAGCTACAGAGTCCACTAGCAGCCAGCCTCAGAACACCGATATAGACAAACCTATGAGCGCTACCATCGATGCCCTACGAAACGGCATTGGACTAGACAGCCAAGACATGGCGCGGTGTGCGAATCTATTCCCCCGCCCTTCATATTGGTACATCTTCCCACCCGGCTCCTCCTTCGCAGAAGCCGATGAAATCCACGCTCAACATCCCGCTCTGAAAGCCCAACACATCGCATTCTTCGTCTACAACAAAGACAAGGACCAATGGGGTCTCTGTCATCTCGACGTGGGCAGGGCAACTCTGGTCCACCTCTTGACAAACCACTTCACCAATATTCCTGCAGCGGAACTTGTAGATTGGTTAAGATCGCAACGAAAGCTCAGCATGAAAGGGATGATGTTCGTGAAACAAGTAAGTTGGATACCAAAGTCTCTGTGGCGTATAATACTGATTTTTTTCAGCGCGGCCCTATTCACCTAGACAGTCCTAGCGGGGGGATCTGTGCGCTTGTCTTCCTGAAATGCCTTATGGCTGAGGAGAGGGTTCCTCGATATGTCGACATCGTAACCGCTCGTATGGAATTCATAAAGATGATGAGACCGGCTGATGCAGATGAGAACATAGCTACCCAAGCCTTGACCTCCACCCCAAACGCCGGCTTGAGCGGCGAGACGATTGCCACTGGGATACCGAAGGATCAGGCTATCCCCATTGATCCCAAGCTTCAAGCGGCTTCTTGCAATTACTTTTCGGCTCAGCCTTTAAACCGCACGGAGCCAATCCACTCGAAGCAGGAACTTGCAATGACCTCTCCTTGTCCGACGCCAAAGGGGTCGGAGCAGCCTGCGCTCATTTCATCATCGGAGAGCTCCCCAAAGCCTGCACCCGATGAATATGAGTTTGGAGGACCTACAGACTATGAAGCAGCGAAAGCTCAATCTGCAGACCCTGCGCCTGCAGACAGCGCACGAGCAGATACCAACACACCCCTAAGCAGTCCTGATGATCCTCTCACCCTTGCCCAGTCTCTCGAAGTCAACTTCACCGCTTTTCTCAACCAACGACGCAAGCTTGAAGCCTGCGTAAAGGCCGAGAAAACCAGCGCAGAGAAGAATGATGAGACGATCGCCGAGCTCAAGCAAGCTCGACAGGAACTCATGAAAAAGCACAGCAGCAGCATATACGAACTGAGATGCAAGGTTTCTGAGTTGGAGATACAGCTTGAAGCAGCGAATGGAGCCCTTGAGACTGCGGAGAGGGCGGAGCAGGAGTCTGGTGCTCGTCTTACGGAGCTTGGGGACAAGATTCGAGGTGAAGAGAGAAGTAAGGCTGGAGCTACTGAGAGGATCAAGCAATGGGAGGCTACGCTGGCCAAGACTGCGTTACAGTCTATGTAAGACAAGTTGTGTTTAGATGAGTCATTGGATGAAGGAGAGTTGTCAGACTTTCTTTGCTTTGTACTTCAGCTGTATATGCAGAGAGCATGCAGCTATCGTTGGGACACACAGAGATTTGGTAGCTTGTCAGGATGTACTCATGGTAATGGCATAGACACAGGTTGGGAAAAGCGACTTCAGTGCAAACAGAACATAATACAATGTAACTTGGAGAAAGTCTCAAGCTCGCGCCACCGGGAAGCAGGAACCTCAATTGCTGTATACTGCCCAGTATCTGTACCTGTATCGAACGAACCAATACTTTCAGCTATGTGGCGTCTCTATGAGCGAGACTCGAGTAGCAGCCTGACGTGATGGAATGGAATTTGGTGCATATCACGCACGTGAAGGCCACTGGAGGCACCTAGTAGAATATCCGTGACCGGCACCCAGCTGTTAAGTCCCTTGTCGATCGCTAGAGTTGACTACGTGTTATAAGTAGATGTTGTTTGTTTTCAATCAGAGACTACGGGCGTGAATTGTCCTTGTCCATCTTTGGCGATGGTGCCATGCTCGGAAAGCAATTGACGCGCTATCCCTCGCTAATCACTAGGTCAACGATATAGCCTGCACTGCGTCATCTTTTTGACACATACGACCATAGGTAGTGGAAAATACGGGATCCCGTCTGCTCTCCCATAGTCAAGCCACTAACCGGCGGATTAGTAGTTGGGTCGGTGACGACCAGCGAATCCCCGCTGTTGTATGTTTTTGCCTGTTCCAGCAGTGAATATGCCTTTTTACTGCGCTGTACGGCTTCACCGGTTGATCAAATACATCATCCATGCTTTATCAAACTCTTAATTTTGACTCCCTAAGCGTATTTCAATATAGAGGTCTGTTCATTGCTGGAAAAGTTGCGATAAACGCTCACTCACTGTTTACACACGAAGGACTGTGTCTGCTGTTCCAAGCCCGATTGCCATGATGCATAATCATATACGCTTGGTTGACACATAATTACAGCTGGTTGCGGGCACAATGGCGTGTGCAGTTAGCTTGACGAGACCTTCTAGGCTCCCATGTTGTGTAAGCCAAGTCTGCCCCTAGCTGACAATATGGATTTATTCCATGCCTCTTGATAAAGCCACATGACAGAGCTTATCTAGTCTAGAGGACCCTATCCTCAATGTATCCTACAACCTCTTTCCAACTCTCCTTCTATCATTCTGGAACATAAAACCCCTTTTCCAAGGCCTCCCATCCATCGCTCTCATTATTTCCCACGACACACCACTGCCACTTTACCCTCCAGCCATATAACACTCTGTAGCCATCTCACATCGGAAATAGCAGTCCTCTCCAAAATCCCTGGTCTCTGCTTCAGTATCCGGGCTGCTGAATAACCAGCCAGGGAGTAATGCCTCCTCAATCACTCCTGTCAGAGACCCGCGACTTGAAGATGAGGTAGCAGTAACTCATTGCTTCATAGAGTGTCATACTGGGAACAGCTTCCAGATTACATATAGCCTCTCTCTTCTCTTTACCTTTCCCTAATGGTGCAGATGCCATTGTACTCAAGTTCTTCGTTGACGGCACTGGATGCAAGCAGCCAGTATCAAGATATCGAAGATATGATCGGCAAGAGAGACAAAGCCCATATGATGTGATACCGTAGCATCAAGAAAGGAGACGGAAGATCCGATAATTACTCTCTGACCTTCTCAGAGATCGAACCTCGTAGGTCAGCCAGAATTTTCAAATGCCTGTCCTAATGATATGCAGTCGAACTGGACAAGAAGGCAACTGTCGTATTTTATCTCGAAGGCATCAAAGCCCTTGGAACCATAAAAGTCATTATCAAGTTCTGTAAAACCGTCCCCGGACCCGGACGCTTCGCCGTGAGTGCCAAGCGAAACGACAAAACCAGGTACGTTGACATGCTATTACAACAAAACAGTAGCTAAATTGATGGAGACTAGTCGGCGTAGTATTGTGGATAGGCCCTTTTGAAGCTGCGGTGGCTTTAGTTTGAAGTTGTGGGCAAGGGAGCGTAGAGGCTTTTCTTTTCAGATCAGAGTGCTCTGTTGATATACTTAGCATTGGGTAAACCCACTTGTTATCCCATTTGTATTCCGATGACCACGCCTCTTCTTCAACTGAGAATCGGTATTGATAACGTAACGAAGTTTGGCCGCTCAAACACTTTGCGCCCGTTGGATGCCCCGGCGTCTGAAGTGGTCAAGTTACAGAAGCGTCAAGACTAGCTCAAACTTCGTCTGACATCAACCGCCAGCTCTCATCGTGGAACAATGCTTCATAAGCCTTGAAATTGTGCCGATGAGGGCAATCGTCTTGACTGAGACATACTTCTCACACCCATCAGCAACCAGCCTCTTTCTGCGAACCAGAGGGGTAGAGGGATGTTCTTGATTTCTCCCCCCTCTCTTCTAATCAGAGCCCTGATACTAAATCAGCTTTCCTTCCTTACACAGATGTCCATCTTCAAATCGCTACCATGCCTCATTACCATCATCAGACCATGCACCAAAGACCAAAGCACTCCAGCACGATGGACATCGGGCCAGCCGTGGTTCGTGCTCAAGGCCCGGGCCGATGAGTAACAACCACCTGAAATTCCGATTCCGATGCCTGTATCTCAGTCTTCCCTCAATCAGTGTCAGCTTGCGCAACACAATCTCTGCACCTCTTCAGATTATACCCCTTTCAACGCGCCACCGCATCCTCAAAAAGCCGAAACAAGGCCTGTTTGTCCATCATATCCGTCCTACGATAGAAAGCATCTTTAAACACCCACGCTGCAAGCTGCCAGCAAAAGTCGCGGACAATATTGTGTGCCTGCCGGAGTAAGGCCTGCTCTGTTCTTTGAACGTACTCCGAATCTCTATACTTATGCCGACATAGAGAGAGCATCGAGTGCCGACCTGGATAGCCATCGTGTGTAACACAATAGAACGTGGCATCGACCCGAAAGCTGCTCCTGAACTTGATGCGATGGGCAACGAAGAGAGCCTCGCAGGCGCGGCTGTGCTCACACATAGGTATCGAGTGATGCTGGTCCGGGAATGCTGCAGGGATAGGTCAGAAATGGCTATGATGGTGAGCTGGGGACTTACCGCAGAGAAACCCGATCTCTTTCTGCTCTGATATCTCTGGGATGGTCCAGACGGGCCTTGCAGATGGATCGGTGTGTTTGTGCCGGATGAGGTCAAAGAATGGTTCGCGATCAATGCGTGTGCCGCAAAGCATGTTCACAACAATGCGAATCTCTTCAGCGTAGAATAAAAAGGCGTGGGGTATGTCGTTGTTGTCGGGCAGTGGTGGCCAGCGTGGCTGACGAGGATTCGAGTCGTTTCCGTCGATGGGCAGTGTGTTTGCAGTACGAGTAGCTGCAGGTCGAAAGGGCTCCGAGACTGCATTGGAGCTCTGAGATGCTTGCCTTGCACTGTTTATCGCTGCTGTCGCAGGGAGTTGAGTTCGAACCGAGGGGGCCTGGGCTCGGGGTCTGGGTCTGGGTCTGGGTCTGGGTCCGGGAACGTGACGTTGAGATCGCTCGGGTCGTATCGCGGTAATGCTGGGTTGAGTTTCGGGCTGGGCTTGGGCTACCGGTGCTGGCTGCGAAGGCTGAGGTGGTGGAGGCGAAATGGCGGGAGCTGGATTTGGTTCACGGAAACGTTTGAGACGTTTCGCTTGCGTTTCCCTCAGAGGGACGTCGGAATCTGTATCGTCGTCTTCCTCGACGTCCGCTTGACGCGAGCGTTTCCCAGCCTCCATGACGGAAGACAGTGGGTGCAAAGCAAAATGATAAGCAGAGAGCTGGTGGTATCAAATAATGGCGCCGGTGGAATGATACAGCAAAGCGATGAAGGTGAAAGGGCAAGGAAACCGAGGGAGCGAGCGAGAAACAGAGAGTATTAAACATTTCACCTTCTCTTTCCGCCGCTTCTCCAGCAAGTTGCTTCAGTGGTGCTAATGCAGGTCCCCGACATTGTGCTTTCCAGGAACACGCTGAGAAGATGAAAGCTGTTCGATGTTGTTTGCAGTGGGTGAGCAGCCGACGCATTAGCTGACATATGGTAGCCTCACGCGATGATGCTGAAACAAAAGAAGTATGATGAGATGAAACACTTATCAACAAGATGGCAATATTGCATGTCAGCCTTGTATGAAGGTAGTGCAAGCACGAGGGACAATGTCCTTGATAGAGAAATGTCGTGTCGTGATTGATGCAGGCAGCCCTGGAGCAATTCGGTGAGAGGAGGGGGGTCCAATTACGTCAGAACGTACCTACCTAGCCTATGGGAATCCACTGTAAATTTAGTGATGCTCAGGGCCTGCCTGCTCTGCAGGGCACTGCACCTTACTCTCCACTGTCGCTAGCGAACTCGACCTCTCGCGACAATGGATGTCAAGGTACTTACTTCATTATTTCACTGTTCATCTCACCTCGCGCTCCTTCATTTATTACTGTCATCTCTCTCACATCCTTCTATTTCCTTGAAGCTCATATCTATTTGCGTACTTATTCTGCCATTATTCACCCCACGTCATCTCATTTTGCGCATCAGCTCACACTTCACGACGTTTACGAATACTGGCGCAACCTCTCGACGCCGTCTCTGCCAATGAGCAAGAAGACCCCTTACGCTTTTAATGAATGCCGACCAGCGAGCATTATACAGCACGATCGATTACGTCGACGTGTCACGACCAAACGCCCCCAGCTGCCGCAGGTGGAAGGTCGACGCTGAAGAAGCTTGCCTTGGTCTCAGGACATGTCTCCAAGTGCGGTTCCCTCGAAACGGCGCCTTCTTAATGAAGAAGGAGTCATCAGTCTGAAGTACTAGATGCCCTTGACATTCCGACACCGTGTCCAGCTGATCTCATGATCAACCTACCTATGCGCAACACTGTCGGAGAATCTGAATGTTTGATTCCTTTCCCATTCTCCCCACCTTGAGAGATCCCGATTGCGAAACCGCCATAATAAGCTCACTTTGCCTCGACTCGAAAGATGATGAGTGCTACCATTCGCAAATACGTTTCCGATATGAGTGTTATATATTTACCCCATGCACTACTCTTTTATCCACAGTAATGGTCATCCTCCTCTGGCTTGTTGGTATCTATCCACGCCTCTGTCTGACCCGTTCAAGACCTGTTAAGACTTGACGGTACGCGGGGCATAAATCTGCCGGACCTGGAAGAATCCATCAATCATTGGCAGGGGAAGAGTATGGGCCTAGTCCTCAAGGCAACTGGTCACAGGCCTGCGGAATAGTCTGCTGCGCCTCTGTCCATAGGGCCTTCTGACAGTTATTGAGGGCTACTTCCGGCGTGATGACCAGAGGGGAATCGGTCGTGTTGCGTGAGGCGAGAATTGTATATCAGACCTAGGCAAATCCGAGAGCTGGAGGGACAGAGAATAGCTGGTTGATAGTTAAGAAATATGCGGATAAGTCTGACGAAATATGGCAGCATCAGAATAGGAGGTATTGTTGGTACGCGACACGCGCATCGTCAACTTCAAGGGACTTCATTTTGCGCTCAATTCTCCAAGACCTTTCTCTGACGACAATCACAGCTTGACCCGCGGCATCGGACATAAGACAGCCATCATAACAGACAGGGCAGAGCATTTGGTAATGGACAAACAGTGCGAGACTTGACACAAGAGATGAACCTCAATAAATAACCCAACCACAGATGCCAATTGAAGGTAAGCTTGGCCAGATTGACGGTTTTTTATTGCCCCACCGACTCCATCTTAAGATGGATCAGACCAGACTGATGACTACGGCGTAGTGAGATCTACGGCCCGAACCTTATCTTGGACGTTGAAGCTTGAGCAAATCCAAAGTCAATTCACTAAAAACGCCAACTAACATCGCATGGGTTCAGCCATTGTAGAACGGGGAGGCGAGCAGGAAATGGATTGTCAGCTAGAAGTGGGCAGTCCCAGACTCCCCAAATTTTGGTGGCCTGTGTGCCAAGTTACTGCTGTGTAACGTGCGAAACCAGCCACAGTGGAGAGCCTCTGGCAGCAGTTGAAGCACTGGACCACTGGACAGTACCTCGTACCTCTACCATGGCCGTTTAGCGGAGAAGTCTTCACAATCTACATGGGGGCCTGTACCTGCATGTGCATCTGCTTCGTGTTCGGGCCCAGACCAGCTCTGTTATGTTGGCCGTCAAAGGTACTGGCTGGTACGTGGATGCTTCTCCCAATCATGCATTTAAATCCACGACATGTCACTACCTTGGCGCAGACCAAATGAAGATGTACCTCAGATATTTGCTGGCAGCTCTTGGTGTTTGGCACCGCCATCGGATATGTTATCGTCAAAGTCCTCATCCTGGATCTCTCTGCCTGACTACCCTGCTGTGGTTCCTTTGTACAGCGTGCTTGCGCTATAGATTCATCAAAGTGACTTGCGCTGGTGTGCTTTCAGTGGGGCTTACAGTGGTCTTCGCCTAAAGCATTCGGGTCATTGGCCAAATTACTGGAGCTGGGCATCTTAAGATCCATCTGAAGACCCCAGCCGCGTTAACGCTCGTCTTAGGATCCGTCTGAAGATGCAACCAACCTGCGTACACATGGATCATCTTGACTCATAAAACATTGTTCAGGACTGGATAACCCGCTAAACCAAGTTTTGGACTGCTTCGGACCAAATTCCTCTTCGTCGTCACTCTCTTCGCGCCCGCGCTTGCTCGCTGGGGCTGGTTGTTTGCTCTCTGGGGGTGATGTGGCCCGCGCGCCATGATCTTAAGATGGGCAAATCGTGCCGTTGCGCAGTAAGAATAGAAAAAGTAAAACATCTTCAGGTAATGAATGACAGGCCTGAATTCGATCCACTATTCAATCTTAAGCTCATAAATGAAATGTTTTTTTGAACGAGAAAGAAAATTCCTCTACTAAAGCGGAGCGTAACATGTTCGACGACGACGACATTCCGACTTGTTACTGCTTAACCTGAGTCTCAAGATGCGCTTTAGATTGAGTACCCTAAATACGTTTCGGATCTTAAAGATAAGATGTCACAACAAGATCGTCACTCAGAAAATCTAGAGGGGCGCATTTACTTTGTAACAATTCGGGTCATCTGCCATATAATAACAATCATGACAAGATTGATGTTGGAAAGGCGTGGGTTTATGGAGGCGGCAGAAAACAAATGTGGCTCGAAATATGAAACATTACAACGTTAAGCTTCCTTTCCGTAAGTTCCCGGAAAGTAAGTATGTTGTTTATTTGCGCCATCTCTTGGAAGGGCTCGTTACAGACGCAAGGTTGAGTCGCGACCAGACGTCCTCCTTACTTCTCGGTGCTGCTAGATCGTCGCCTGCTCTAAATTTCCATGTATCATCTTAGTCTAGGGTAGTCTAAAGGACTGGGCCTCACTCTTCAATCCAACCACGCGATCATGAGCACTGACGGTATCTAAATCCCAATACAATTCTTTTGCACCACTACTGAAAGTATCGGCGCTGAAGCAACGCAGTAAATAGAGGCTCGATCTGGTGCTGCTCTTGCGATAACATTGTGCTAGCTCAAGCATGCCCAGTTGCGATGAACATCTCGACTGCCCTGCACCTCAATTGGCTAGTGTCATCTACTTTTAGCGAAAGCTGGCACCGTAGAACTGTGAATGTCAGCTTCAGGCCCAGCCACAAAAGCCATTGCAGGGGCTATAGTACCTGGATTAGCCACGTCATAGGGGACCATGTGCTTAGTCCTCAGACACCAGAAACTTTTGCAGACCAGATGCCATATCACAGCATAGATTGTAAGTCACAGGCTTTGCGTTTATTCACAGGGGTTCCCTTGGTACCAGGCATATTTAGAAGATGGGCTACCGAAGCTTAAATGCTTCACCTCACCAACTTCATGCAACCAAACACGATGTGAACCAGTTCTCTCAGAGGGCGCTGATTGTCTCTCAGTCAAGCGAAGTTTCTTTAATCTCTTGTGTCTCTTTAGCGTTTGGTCTTCTCCTCTCCAGCAACTGCTAGCGTCATGTTCGGACCATGCAAGTGGCTTGAACTAGTCCACACGGTCCCCTGTCTTGTTCTTCAATGTCACGATGCAGACTTCTAGAAGCCTAAGCTTTTCTTTGCCAAGCTTTCAACTAACCAATAGTTTCCTCCAGATGTGTGAGTACATGCGCAGGAGCGGATGAACGGGGTTTCAAGATCTGGTGGTTCTTTGTGATGTCTGCTGCAGCCATGATAGACAATACTCTCTTTCTTTGTCGATAGATGCAGGCCCAGCCTGAGCATGATGCCTATACTACTATTCACCATGGGCTTGAGGAGTGGTTATGATATATGATATGTCTTAAGTCAGAGAATAAAACTTACTGTTGAAGCCTATTAGCATATCTCTGCCGTTTTCCTCCCTCCTTTCTCTCACGCTTCCAGAACTGTACTTGGAAGAAAGCAACAGCTTCAATTAGACGAATACTTCATCCAACCCCTTCCCTCATTTCTGGCGTCAGCCATAGAAGATGCTTCCATCTACGCGACTGCAAAAAGCGACCATGTCCCAGGCATTCGCTCCATTTCCACTTCCTCCCCCTACACCTCAGCCAACCTTCACCTGCTTCAAAAACATGCCGCCTGAGCTAAGACGGATGGTATGGGATATGACCCTCCCAGACCCTCAGGTCTACTGCCTCAAGCCTTCACGCAGGCGGAACGACAAATGGCTTCGAATCAAGGCACCTCCGCTCCCAGTTGCTCTCATGGTCAGCGGAGAATCACGAAACCAAGCCCAGCTTCGGCTCAAACGTTACACCATCTCCACGAATCCATCAGAGCCTTCAGATATCCAGCCTTATGGATACTTCAATCCCAGAACCGATGTCTTGCATTTGCCCTTCTGGAGTAGTCGATACAAGTTGGGCAGATTCCCCTTTGAGAAATTCTCTTTTCATCTTGACGTCACCCAGTCCGGGCTCACCACTACAATCATCATGCCGAACCTTCTTGTTCGCCTACAGTATGCAGAGAAGTTCCCCGACATCTTCATGGTCATGCAGGATGAGATGAATGGGTTCAAAAGACACAACTCTTGCAACACATGGGTCCCTGTCGGGATGCCAGTCATCCATCGGCCTTGGAACAACCCTTTTCTCAAGCGTCTGATTAACCAGAGTCGCTTGCACGAGCGCATTAAGAGCTGGTCCCCAGCCGTATCGGACATGCTATCGGAAACCCGAAAGGGCCACCCCACTGCAACCATCACTGCCATGCCGCTTGCCTGTACGTGCCCAGGCGTCGCCGATAGAATGGCCGCCAAGGTCGACATGGCAATCCAAGAGCACCAGCGAAAGACAAGAAGGGAGGAACAGAAGGCCCAGAGAGCGAAGGCCATCAAAGAGAGACGAGAGAGGGCGGCTCTCAAGAGATCATTGGCGAGACAGAAAAGAGAAGAAGCGGCCAAGTCGAAAGGGGTGACGATCAGACTTCGCAGCGAGCCAGGCAAGGCGCTTTCACGTCAGTGACATACCAGCCACACCATGTATTCCTCCTAATTATCACAGGCTGAGAGCCACCCATGGCCAGGGAGACACCAACAGAAGAGGCAGACTACATATCTTTGAAGCAGAACATAGATCGATAATATGGCTTCAAGGATATCCGGCAAGGAAATGTAAAGGGTTTATTTTAGAAAGGATCTCATATGTTCTGGGAGTATTTGGATAGAAGGGAAGTGCAAAACTATAGACATGGGTTTCGTTAGTACAATAAATCTAGTATTGGGCATATCACGAATGCAATAACTGTCAGACCAACGGAACAGGAACCCCAGTATGCCACCTAGACAGTAGAACGTGTCCAGAAGCCTGACAGCTCAGATTCCCAACAATATCTCAAATTGCGATAACTGCAGTCTATGAATTCTAGTTCGTTGTGATTGACCTTGAAGCGGCTACCTACTTACACCGAATTGAGCTTGACAATAAGGCTGAAGAGATCTTAATATTGGCTAAGATGGAAGCTCAAAATTAGTTGGCTAAGATGATATTGTAAGATTGCGTAAGATCAAATCTTAGGATCGGCCAAAATAATAGGGTGAAGCGAAAAGCTTTGTTGAAAAGGTAAGCGGAAGACCTCTGGGACAAGGGCGATCCGGGCTATAGACTCCCGGCACGCATTGAGGCTCGGTGGCACAGGGAGTCCTACGTTTCAACGTCCCCAGCTCTTTGAGGTCGCCTCTTTAAGGAAAGCACTTAAGCTATTAATGGTACCCACGTTGTCTCGGAACTATATCAGCCATGTTTCGACTGAAAGCGCGTGATCTAAGTCTGTCTAATGCCCTTCCGGAGCGGAGGAGGACGCGGAGGAGTCAGGTCTAAAACAGGGCCCCACCTCGGGTCTTGAAACTGAAGTTGATTGGTTCAACTGCCTGGTGATGGTGGCCAACGCTGGTCCCTGGAGTCACCACTCACTCACGAGTCCATTTAGTGGACTACTCCACTGAAGTTGCGCTGTATCATTGACTAGCTCATTTTTGTATTGATTGCGAACACCGATCGATTGAACCTCACCAGAACAGCGATATTGTTCCTACGTGTGACCTGCGTAGATAATTAATATTGTTCAAATTGTATTTGTTCATTTCTAAATTCTAGCTCTCATGCCATGCCGTATCTCGGCTTTTGTTGTTCTGTCGCGGCAGCGATGCGAGCGACACATGAGTGTCTAATCTCAAGGCTGTTCATCAGCCTTGTCGGGCTAACGTTTTTCCGGGCCCAGGCTTCTCCACCTTCGCCAATTCACGCTCCTCTCACCACAAGCTTCATCTTCAATCATGCTCCTCTTCACCCTCCTCGAGATGTCGCCTCCACGCCACAACGTGCCTCCCATCATCCCGCGCTCAATAACACTTCTTGAGGGAACCCCAAGCATCGCGCTACACCCGTTATAAAATTCCGGATTATACCCACCGAGAGCGAGAGCCCTCCTCTCTGTGGAATAACCGGGGTGTGTAGAGGGCGACCTGGACTCGGAATCTCGCAGTTCTACTGGAGTTCCGGGGCGACCTGGCAGTTCTACTGGAGGTCCTGGGCGCCCGTCAGCGTGGCTCGGTATCTCCCTCGTGGTTGAGTTGTTGGGCGTGCTGTGCAGGTAAGTTTTGATCCTGTCTACTAACCTTGCGCTATGGCATGCATTGCCATCAACGAAACAACAGCTGTCGTCGAGTGGCAGTGGGAGGGTGTCACGCGTAACCTAGCGACCGCCGATCCCGATCACGATGCGATACGATTCACGTTGCGACTCGACCGTGAGAGCCAATCCGGTGCGCACTTCGAAATCAGCATCCCCTTCAGATTCAAGGACAAGCCAGCTGGGGCAGGCATACGCCTCCGAATAAATCCCTTTTTCATCAAGTCCTTCTCTCATTCCGACGTGCCGAACCCGCCCGATGCCGTAAAACCGATATTCGACACGACTACGTCCCTTGACTTCACTCTGGATAACAGAATCACCGTTCTTATTCCTAGCGATGTTCAAGAGCCGGTTGTAGCAGCGCGTGCGCGATCGGGCAAGGTCCTCGACTTGATACACGAGCTCTCTTGTATAACGTTCCTGCGTATCTACATCCAACAGTCCCTACTATCGCCCGATGAGCTCAAGACCGTCAGCGAGGCTGTAGAACAACGTCAAATCAAACCCTCCTCCGATCCAGACTACGACGTTTCACGAATGTTCAGCGGCAGCGGTGCAAAAGTCACTACCATTCCTCCCCCCCAACCTCCGTCTTACAAGAAAGCCACAAAAACTCAGCCTCCTCCGAACGCTCCGTCTGGTCGCAAACGGCCCCGACAAGACAGCCACCCCGAATTCTTCAACCAGTTCTGGGATAAGCTCCAGAAGCTGGAATCCAAGGTTGACGATTTGCAAGCCGACAACGCCAAGCTAAGAGCCGATAACGCTCAGCTCAAAGACAAAGTCGAACGCCTGGAGAAGAAGTGCGAAGGGTTGGAGCCGGCAGATGCGGAGGAGGCAGTGATAATAGAAATACGAGACGATATCAGCTCGCTAGATCATAGAGTGAAGTGCATCGAGGACGCGAGGGATGAAGACTTGGAGGACATCAAGGAAGGCGTATTTGATGAGTTGGCGAAGCGTCTGATCGGTGGATGAATGATGACTGTCTTGGGGTATGCTCACGCTTTTGAGTTCTGGGGCCTTTTACTGATGGGTGTAGATTTATGAGATATGAGCGACGACATGATGAATTGCATACGTTCTACCAATGCCCACTCCAACAAAGCGCACTGCCCTTACAAACGAGGAGTCAGCCCTAGAGGTTGCTGATTGAAGTTCAAGACATGCCCGCGAAGTGACTTGATCACGCCTCAGCAGGCTGCTTCCGGGTTATGATCCAATCACCCACAGCTGGATGCCGTCCCATTGCGGTTGCTGCAGCCTTACCCATGTCGAGAAATGTGAAAGACCTTATTGTTGTAGCCAGTAAGTTTCTGGTGTTCCTATCAGTTGTAACAACGCTGACCTGGGTAGTTACAGCAACTGCTAGGCATACACAACGCCCTGGAGGAACGACTTTCCCCATTCTTACGACTTCTGTTTCCTCGACGATACGCACTTCCGGCCAGTCCGAGTGCTCGACTGTCCTGGCCACCTGGGCGCCTCTCCCTAGCTACTCAACCTTGCCGCGCGTCGCGCATCCCAAGACGCAGAAGCATCGAGAGGAGAAGGAGCCAAAGAACATGTCGGTGGAGAAGGGTGAATTGAGCCTTGGGGCCTGTCTCTAGGAGTAGTATCTCGCCTATACGGTCTACTACCACGGAGAAAGACGTTGGCGGAATCATTGAGCAAGTTAGTTCGCTATTCAATACAATTTGGGTCCAGAGCACGAGTCAGTTGAAGGGTCAATATACTTCCCACAGCTGTTAAATCAACAAAGGCTTCTTGGTCTGGAGTCTGAGTGCTATAGTCTGTAGAGGCAACCCTGTTGCTCGACCCCAGTGATGTTATTTGAGAAACCGGGCCATTGATATGACTTCTGGGTAGTTATTGCTTGGCCACAGAGCGATAACTAGAGTTTCTGTTCCAACGTTAGTGAATTATGCCTAAGCCAGCACTTCCATGCTCGGCATTCCCCCATCTCGTCAAGAGTCGCACTACTCCTTACATCTTGGAACCTCTGCGCATTGATTCTTCCATGCCAAACATGCACCTATCTATCACCTTTGTTCTTTTAGCGCAGTCTGGAGATGCCGCGTTCCTCTGCAGCTCCTTCAGTTCGCCCTGTTCCTGATTGAACCATCTGACCATGGCGGGGCTTCTCCTTGTGTTACCCTGTACTGGGTAAGTTAGGCCCTGTATTGCCCCCAAGACATGGCCGCTGGATCCGCTAAATGACGTGCCCTGGGTTGCCCCAAGGTCGCCCGCCGGAATGTCAATGGGCTCCCAAAGGCACCGTTGGGGCTGACATGCTCGGCCCACAAGACAGCAACTCGTGCGCCGACCCTCTAATTAGTTCGGCGCGACAACTTGGTTCGGGAGCATCGCCAAATACGCTGTGACATATCACTTGCGCCCGACGACAAAATCCCTCCTTTCAAGCCATTGTCACTGGCCAGCGCTACGCTTGACGATGGCCTGCGCTGCCACCCCTCCCACCGACTTCTCGTCTCGAGCGCGATCCAACATAGCGATTCGTCTTGACGAGTAGCGCTCTACTTATAACGCGCTCAAGACTGCTGCGTGCCTCTTGGATCGCCCTGTGGCCAGCTTGCGAGCCACGCGATGCCTCCCTTTGCTTCCTAAAAGAGACAATGGCAAATAGACAAGACTTTATCGGCACGGGCTCGCGAATGATTGTGCGCGTGAGGATAATTGGTGATAGGGATGTTGCCGACAATGCCCAGAAGCACAAGAACAAAACAACCCAAGCAAGAAAACTCACCCTGTCGGCAGCATGGCCAGTCCGTTCCCCTCCATGCAAGATCCTCCACCTGGCCAAAGACTCTAGACCGCTGGAAGCCCGACCACGTCCTCGACTGCCTCTCGGGACACGCGACCGCCCGATTAATACATCCGCCGCATCCATCCAGTACTGCTGAGTTCGCCGTGGGTTGAAGCAGATCCCCTGCCCAACCAACCCTATATTTTTCGGGCGGAATGCCGGCGCTTCTGCGAACCGATCTACATATATACACTGTACTCGCTGCACGGAGCTCGTGACTAGGCTTGATGGTCTTGGGGCGTCTTGCTCGACGGGAGTTGAATCATGAGTTAAGTTGTACGCAACGAAGCTTTTGACCTTCACCTTCAGGGATTTCCTCTCTTCGAAGTGCGTCAATCTCAGTCGCTGGCCCAAAGGCACGGTCTTGCCGCGGTAGTCGCTGAACCTGCTCGTGCAAGTCTCCAAGCCCCATTCTGAGATAAGAGAGGTAATGCGTACTCTGCCTCCTCGTGACAATGCTGTGATTCGCTTGTCTCTGATCTTGCTGTCGTCGCAGTTGCTTCCACAGGTGGTCTCTCAGGTTGCTATTAGCACTGCCATTATGGATGGACATGGAATGATCGCAGCGCGCCCCTTATTGACCGTGATCGGGGATCTCTCGTAGTTGAGGCTTACTATACCTCGTTCGCCTGGGCGGCGAGTGGTCAATCACGCCGTGCCACAAGAACGATGCTAACTTTGCAAACTCCAGTGTGGCATCGCATGCGTTCTCGGTGTTGGTCAGGGTGTTGCTGAAGCTTATTTTGCAGCCCCATGTCAACCCGCTCATCGTAGCCGATCCAAGATCCTTGACACCTCAATCTCAAGCACTAGCCAGTGAGTGCTATGAACTGCTTGCCACAGTTTCTCCTTTGACTGGTTTATTCCCCTAGAGCAAGTAGATGTCCACTGTGACAATGGAACAGAATGCAGGTCGTTAGTTCGCAGCTAGTACCGACATCTATTCACACGCTCAGCAGGTAGCAAAGGCATGATGACCTCATCCGCTCGCCGCGCTCTTCTCTTACTGGCTTGTCACAAGAAAATTCCAATGCTAACCATGTTTTGCTGTAGTTGATTATAGAGCCTTTGAGAAGTGGACAGCAGTCTTGTGCCGTTGAGTGAGATTGACTGCTCCAGGCCTAATCTAGCTGCCCATCTTCAACGGTGTTACATCAACGTGATCTCATAGTGATCCTCCCCAACATTCAGGCGCTCCCCTATAGGTTGAGCGTAGTGATGTGTAGATCTAGATCATGCGCAATAGTCTCGAACGTTGCATGGAGACTACCGGGGAGGATTTTGTAAGGTAGTCGACAATGACCAAGAGATGCATCTCATGAATGAAGGAAGCAAGAATCTTTCAAGGCACAGGTACGATGTAGGCGCTCTTTCAATAAGGAACCGTTCATCTAACTTCGCACTAATCTCTTGTGGCCTAACAGGACAGGTCAAGGGAGACATATAACTAGGTTAATGTCGAATTTAGTTTCGAATTCAACCGGTCCAAGATTCCTCGACAATGAAGCAGAACCCATTATATCTGAAATCAGCATCATCGCTGACTCGATATCTAGATAGTAGAGAAGCATGTAGCTGTCTTCCAGCGCGTAGCTGTTCCTTACCAGCATGCCCCCGTAGAAGTAGTTATGTTCTTCCCATTCGGGGTCTCCTGGCCCAAGCCCGATCATACACAAGCGTTCCTGCGCCGATTGGTCCTGTTTTGCCGACTCAAATCTGATGTCTTGCGTTTGAGTAGTCATGGAGAGAGCCTCGGCCTTGGACATTGAACGGGTACTTATTCCGCGTTCATGTGCGTTAGGTTCAGTTCCATCCGTGCCAGATAGCTTCTTCAGCTTCTTGTCAACTGATGAAATCATCTCCAGGACCGATTTCGAGATTCCTCCATACACCTCGAATACCATGAGGCGGTGGAAAAGCCTTATAGGGATACGTTACCAAGCCAATAAAGACTCGAACTGCTGAAAATGTACGTGAGGGTAAAGAAATCTCCAGCCAACTCTTGACAGGATTCGCATGAGACCATTGCAATTTGAACCTTATCTTCTCCAGGCAAGATGAGGCTGCCATAGCATCCACCTGTAGTAAGAAGATGATCCTGTAAGGAATGTCTGGACAGTCAGATTCAAGGGTAACCTCAAGGCTCCAAGCTGTTGTTAACAGCAGTAAAAAGGTTGAGCTGAGAGTATTAGCCTCGTGAGTGGGTTCTCCCACTGCTGGCAGTGCTTCAAGATTCCCAAGAGGTGCATACAAACCAAGTTATATGGAAAATGAAGGGATCGCCGTGTTTATCAACGCGAGCTGAAACCCTGCATTGAAGAGCCTCCAGAGCTGTGTGGGTAAAGCATAAAAGGTGTCTCAATGCAAATGTCACTCGTGGGTCGATGCCACTGCATGTCCGAGGTCCAATTTCAGGCTAGTCTCACCATGAAAGCCGAAAGAAAAGCCATGGTGGAAGATGTAGGTAACGGAGATGAGATGCGGCCCCATTCCGAGAAAATAAGGGAGGAAGGATTCAGCTGCGGCAGGCTTGGGGTTGAAAAGCTTCAGAACCTGGAGCTAACACGATGAAAGCTGTATCGCAGGAGAATGGCTTGACAAGAAGGCCCCTGAAAAGATGAGGGCTTGTATCCAAGGTTCTGAAAGTTCCATCAACACTGCTTCCAACGTTCGAGGCTTGTGACTGTTGATTAGGGGGCCTCTCTGGACCAGCGCCATCCTGTTGGAAACATTAGCTGTTATTCCCGAATGTCAGATTCAGAAACTGACGAGGTCGGCGATGGTTGTGACTGTGAGCTTGTCTCAGCACCGAGAACTTGGTCAGTTGGTTAGCCTGTAGCTGAAGCAGAGCTGGGGGCCATTGATAAAGCAGTATCCCTTTGTCTGTGCATGGGATTGTCTCCATTTGACAAGGTAAATGTGTTCGAGAGCAACATTGACAAGGGGTATGTGAGTATGGGTGAATTACTAGGAAGAATATTCAGGGGATGTGTTAAACGAGTCGCCAATGAGCTGTTGTTGTCCTGTGATATCGTGGGGCCATGGCCCAGTTGCCTTCAGATGCGATGATCTGAGGATTCTTCTTCGTGGACTCCAAAATGGAAGGCCTTATTCGCAAAGCCATCATGATAAGCAGGGGTGCGCGTGAGACAGAAAATTGATGGGAATTGAGAATGCGGAAAACGAGAGCTTGTCGAGGAAAATGAGAAGGAATCGAGGCGAGAAGCATGGTGAGTGATTTAGATATCAAGACCTTCTGGGGGGAACTCAAGTCGATGATAGTCGATGACTAGAGGCGGAGTCCAGTGTAAATTGAGCCTGGTGTTGATCGGAGACTTCCTGGTCCTAAATACTCAGGTGTTGCGATCGAGAGAAAGAAGGTAGGCAAGGAACCTTTTGAGTGAAGGGGAGAGACGGTGTCGGGTCCTCATCGGGTGAGGGAGGAATCGGTAATTCGAAAAGAAGAAGCACGTGTCGAGGAAAGTAGAGCGCGAAGAGAGAGGTGACGTCGTAGAAAACCCGAATGACTAGCCCCAGAGAAGTATGCTGCACGAAAGGTTAGTAAGTTGAAGAAAAGCTGATGGAAGACGTCTTAAGGTAAGATGTCTAGGGGCCAACGCCTGAAGCTGATTGCTTAGGACGAGACTCGCAGAGCTCGGCAAAGCCAGGGCAGGCGATTTACTTTACGCAGGATGTATCAAGCTTGATATGAGGTTGACTGGAGACGACCCATTCACTGAGTCGCCAAGGTCTACAGAGTGTGTCCAGATTGTGACCCAGGGGGATAAAGCTGATGAGGGCGGGAAGAGATGAAAAGATGGAGCGAGGCTGATGTATGAGGACCCTTGCTAAGTGCAAGTGCTCAAGCTCGAAGGTTTCGAGCGGATCACTGGATATTGGCTGCGCAGAAAGCAATTGCGATCGAGTGGTGTCCGAAAGCCATGGTAAGAATGCTGGCCTAATGCAGCAGACAGATGCACTGGTCAATGCAGACGGGGAGACTTGTACATTACAAAAGACCAATTGCCAAGGCCTGAGGTGTGACTCTTGGAGACAAGGAGTGTCGCAGAGTACACTGAGGCGTGCGTGTTCGTTAAAGCCCTTTGTCGCGAGTGAGTTGGAATAACATAAAAAGGGACAGATGGCTTGAGCTCCATCGAGTAACCTCTGTCAAATTGTCAAAGACTTTCGTTGAGCAGATCACTACTGTTCACACATGCTTTGATGCAAGTTCATCACTGACCATTCCGTGACGCTTTTATAGCGTGACTCAGACGACTTGTTCACTCACAAAGAAAACCAAGTGTCTCTGAATATAAAAGAACCGCACCAGCCTATAAGTTTACCATCGCGAAATGAATTGTAATTTTACTTACTATTACGAATTTACAAGTCGTCCACCTCAACCGCTCTTCACATAACTCACGAACGTTTTCCCACAACAGTCTAAATAATCAACAAGCATGTGTACCGTACCTAATATTACCTGGACTTGCCCTCACTGCGGCAAGAAATCCGGCCCGGAATCAGGCCGGCTCCTCGAGTGCAGAGTTGCCGAGACGGGGAAGAAATGCCAGAAGAGAAACCCGCAACCAATGTCTGGGCCAAAGGCATGCGATGATCACAAACATCTCCCAATCAAAAAGAAGGTGTGGGACGAGCGTCTCTGATAGTATGCAGTGGAGCATGACAGAAGAGCGTTCTCTTGGGTAGATAGTTTAGTCAACATTCGCATGCTTTCGTTCAGTACCAATCACCGTTATATCTTTTCCTATACCAGAGTCTGGACCAGATAACTGATTGGCGATTTGACTAAGATTGTATAACGTCCCAAAATCCAATTGCGTGGTTAGCTGGTGTGTAGTCCGAAGCGTCTTCTTGCCGAGCACTGAAGCTTACCGCACGCCCGACCCCAGGCAAAGTGATCGGCGGCGTCACAAAGCTATGAAATGTCCTCTGGTATAAATATAGATCCCTATTCCGGCCCTATCATGCAATAGTAAACATTACTCCTCGTGCTCAATCGGCTCAAGACCCAAGACCCAAGACCTAAGAACTTTCTATTCACCATGTGCATAGTCACTCAGAACATAAGTAAATGCCGGCTTTGTCCAAAGGAGCGTAATCTAGACTTGGGGGGAACAGTTCAATGCAACATAGCAAAGAGCGGAAAAAAGTGCCATGGAGTTACCGTAACTAGAATCTACCATGACTGGGTATGCGAGAGTTGCTCAACGCAAAAGGTAGCGAAAAGGAAATAACAGGGCAGCTTTTATAGATCAATAGCAATTTCTGGAAGCAGTAGCCAATAAACAATCTTGTTCTTATTAAATTGACTCGGATACAAGGGATGGTTATCATGAGCTAGTGACAATTCGCGGTCTTCCGTGCAACACCTGGATTACAGCTTACGACGCGTGTGCCTTGTAGAGCTGCATGATAATGTCAGAACCAAGTTATGACCATGGAGTATGATCGAAATGAACGTGTGTTGATTCAGAAATGAGCCAAGAGAAGGCTTCATGCGGCTGGATCCTGTCAGACTCTAGGGTTCTGTGACTCTCATGGGCCAACCTTCACTGAACCCAGCCATGCTTATCATCCAACATGGGATATTTGAGGGTCTATAGAAGAAGACCCATCTTGGATGAATCAAGAGCCCTTCCTGCTAATCCAATCAATATTACCAGAGCTAACTCCGGTAATCAAATTGGCCTCTGCGCCGTAAGCTAAGCCTTCAGCCCTTCAGCGCAGCCCCGGCCCCCACCATGGACATGTCCGCGGACGACTCCGTAGAATCGGACAGCTCCACCTCCGATTGGCTGCACTGCCTCTGAGATTCGTGGTATAAGATGAGAGAAGTTCGACAACAGAAGTCGAAACAATCAGCTCAGCTTCAACAAACCGATAAACTATTTCACCGAATACACCAGTACCTCGACTCAATACATCTTCCAAAGTCCCTGCGGCTTAATACGAAATCATGATGAACTGCCACAAAGAACCCGAGTTCCAAATCCGCGATATCCCCAGTCTTCGAGGCTACATCGCCATCGTTACAGGCGGTAAGTCATCAACTTGACACTTGCACAGCACACCACTGACTATCCAGGAAACTCTGGTATTGGCTATGAAACAACACTTCAACTCGCCCTCAAAGGCGCCAGAGTCTACATTGCTAGTCGCTCAAGCGAACGCGTCAACAAGGCTATCTCTGAGATGCGCCAGAACAGCCCCGACTTAGACCTTCACTTCCTCAAGCTGGACCTCCAAGACCTCCAGAGTATCAAAAATACCGCTGCTGATTTCATGAGTCGCGAGAACCGCCTTGATCTGCTGATTAACAACGCTGGCGTACGTGTAGCCCAAGATATCTCGAAGTAAAGCTAACGTGATCCAGATCATGGCTAGTCCCTGGCAATTGACAAAGGACGGCTTTGAAGTCCAATGGCAGACCTGCTTCCTCTCCCATCACGCCCTCACCATGTCATTGATGCCTCTCCTCGTCGCCGCCGCTCAGACCAGTGGTCGCATGGACCGTGTGAGAATCGTCAATGTTGCCAGCGATATGGCCTTCAGAATGGGACCAGAGGCCATCAATTATCAGGACCCTAATCTTACTGATGTCACTGGACAGCTGGCGCCATTGTAAGCAATCCAACTCGGGACAAACTTCAGTCTAGCTTGCTAACCTACATCAGGAGGAGATACGGCCACTGCAAGCAAGCTAGCATCATTGCCGCGAAGGCGATTACAGAACGCTACCAACATCTCGGCGTGACAGCCTATTCCCTTCACCCAGGTCTCATCAAGTCCGGTCTGCAGTCTCACTCGAACAACATCTTCGGAGCCATGACACGTGTAGCTATGAAAGTTGGCCCAACGTCTACGCCACTTGAAGGATCAATGAACTCGCTCTTCTGCGCTACAACTTCGAAAGCATACGAGCACGCTGGGCGATATTACGTTCCGGTTCAGAAGCTGGATGACAGGGCTAATAAGTGGCTGGACGATCCTCAGGCTGTTGGTAGGCTTTGGGACTTGGCGAGCAAACAGCTGAAGGAGCATGGATTCGTCTTTGAGGACCTGCATCGATATTATGCATGATTCATCTGACGGATGTGGGGTCACCATGGTAGCGCCTGATAGATATATGGGTTTATAGAAACAGATGTATGACAGCCATCACTATTTGACATTGTGCCTTTTGCATTTCTCTTTTTTGTCTTTTTTACTAAGCCTCCAATATGTCCAGTCACAAGTCTTACTACAAAATATTAAACGTAGCGACAGAATCGGTGAAAAGCATTACTATTTCTCTCGAGCATTGAGTATTTGCAAGAGGTGATGATCTTGCGTTGATGACAATTTGTCTCTATTCCTCACAAAGGTGTGTTTAGTCTAATTTTAGGAAAAAAGTTCATAACTAAAATACGGTTTCGTGGTCTAACGGTTATGACTGCGGATTCTGATTCCGCCAGCGAGGGTTCGACTCCCTCCGAGACCTTTCTTTTGCACTTTCACTTACATTACATGTGCTTACTTCCGTTTAACAACACCTTTGTGCAGGTACGATTCTGTTTCTTTTTTCCCTTTTTTCTTCGTGGCTCTTGATGCGGGATTTAACTTTTTAATTTTTTGTTTAAGTTGGTCGAATCAATCCTCTCTGATGCAAGAAGGACAACCTTTGACCTCAGAATATCGATGATTCTTACAAAGAAATGTCGTGTTGTCATCCATTATCTGTGTTCACAGCCTAAAGCTTAACCTCATGGGCTGCAACCAAATCACAGTGTTCTTACACTTTGTTATAAAGTGATACTTTCGCGAATCTGTCATGCTGCCACTTTCGGGCCTTCTTGCAAAGCCTTCTTATTGCCATATGGTGCCTTTCAGAGCCGCGCCATGTCTTCCAGTCTGGTCTTTACTACTTTTTCCCAGCTATAAAACCACGGCTAATCCTGACATATATACTGTACTTATAAAAGTCACCTCCAAACCTATTCCCCCAGCATGAAGTTTAGTCTTGTCGTTTTCACAGGCATGGCCGTGGCTGGCGCCATCTTCTCTAGTGGGTTTCCCAGATCATCTCTTCTGCCGATATGAGGCATGATGGATTGGCACAAAGAAGACTGCAACACAGCTAACCAGTAACTTCCATATGGACAGGGGCTCGCAATTCAGACAAGGGCATCAAAGCTGCCGAAACAAGTAACAGCGCCATGCCGAAAGAAACACGTACAGGAGCTGGCAATTCAGATGCCGGCATCGAAGCTGCTGAAACAGATGAAGGCGCCGTCCCGGAAGAATTTCTCGAAGCCCAGAAGGATTGGGAGTCGAGTGAATGGGTGGAACAGCAGAAAAAGATCTTTATACCCCCACCCAATGGGGACTTGCCCAGCCTGTTCAAATACCTAATCGGGAAAGAAAAGGAAACCTTAGCAACGCAGACAGAGAACTTGGTACTCCCAGACAAACCGAACCTGAAGGCCCTGTTCAAGTACTTAGCCACGAAAAAGGCTCAGGAATACCTTGAAAAGGAAGGCCATTTGAATGCGGATGGGCCTTTTTACACTTATAAGAAGAATAGTACGCAGAAGGGATCTGATGCTTTGAATTGACATTCACTGCAGGGAAGCTGGAGGGTCAGGTAGCTCCAAATGAAACATGGGCTGGATGAGGAGTATCGACATGGAACTGTCTTAGAGCCAGCCAAGCATGTCAAGCAACGTTTTCCAATACAGTCAAATAAGTATTCCTACTAATATTTTGGACTCGTTGTACAAGTTGATCTGTTAGCCCCGATCTGCGAAGACGTACTTCGAATCCCCGATAATAGACATGGCCTGTGATCATTTCTGGCCATCACTTGGGATGGCCCTGGACACCTTTTGCTTCAAGCCTCCTCTTGGCGGGACTCTTACATGACGGATTTATCAGCTGGCTGTCCTGCTTATGGACGATGAGTAATGCGTTTCGGACAAAATGGTGCCCCTGGTCGAGCCGGAAATTCCTGATTCGACAAGCCAGCGACTGCCTACGATTCATGACTTAACCAGAAATCCACATGCACTATTGGAAGCCCGTGATACTACAAGCTCCGACCGAAGAGATAATTAAGTCCGATCATGAGTAACGCCGCCCCAGAGTTTGTCCATATAAGCGCCCAACGATCGCGTAAAGCTTTGAAGGCGAGCCTTTCTGTAAGTCCATAAGTCATCCCGTCTCTCATACTCAAGGACATCATGCCCCAAGCTTTTGGCTGCCAAGATAACATCCACGACGACAGCAAGCCCGCCATGCCTCCGCAACAAACCTTCCAGCGTCATGAGATCCAATCAGCTTGCAGTGCAGTAGCTGAAACCATTCTCGACAGGCACAGCACTCGTGCATTTTGCACCGGTCAAGAAGTTCCGATGTCTGTCATTGAGGATTGCTTCAGTGTCGCCCAGCATGCCCCGTCTTCGACCAACATCCAGCCTTGGAGAGTGACCGTCGCATCTGGTGAGCCATTGAAGCGATTGTCTGCTGCACTCATTACGGCATTTGAGAATAAAGAGGAGCTCAAGATAGATGACATTCCCGAGTCGTATAACCACTATCGCTCGGAACTGGGCCATCACGTCTATGGACCAAATGGATACAATATCGCTCGCGGAGATACAGAGGCCATGACCAAAACTCTCATTGACAATTTTAACTTCTACAACGCGCCAGTAGTCGCTATTATTTCGATTGATAAGGCCCTCAACAAAGGCGACGTCCTCTCAGTGGGTATCTATCTGCAGACACTTCTTTTACTGTTGACGGAGAAGGGATTGGGCACGCAAGTGTCTGCTGCGCCGACTGGATACCCGGACATCATCAAGAGTGAGCTGGGTATTGATGAGAACTTGGATATTCTTTGCACGGTTGGGTTTGGATTTGAGAATAAGTCACAGCATATTAATTCGCTGAAGATGCCAAGAGATGACTGGAAGCAGAGTGTCAGATTTGTCATGGAATAGTCGAGTCCTGTAGCGTTGGATTAGCGGTGTTATGCTTGTTTCTTCGCGCTTTCAGCAGTAAATGAACTGGGCTAGTTAGCCGCTATTTGGTCTTCGTCAAGACCTCGTTTCCCTGATGCGATGATTCTTTGAACTCCGCTGGAAATTTAACTTGACAAATCACCTCACCCTTGATGCTGATCATTTCATTTTAAAACAAAAATTCTTGGCACTGGCCGGAGCGTTGCATAAACTGTCTAGTGCTGACGTCAGAAACATTTAGGGTTTTGACGATGATCATAGCCATGGAGAGCGAAACACACAATAGCCCCGCATCTTGAACAGGAGCCAAATCTGACTCTCGAAAAGTACAAGATGGACAACTCGTGCGATATCCCTCAAGGGAAAGAGGTCTCTAGCGGCCAAGTCAACGATGATCTGCCGACCGCGGATGCACTTAAGATCGCCGATGGAATTGAGATCCTTGATGGCAAGGGAAATAAACATACCTTCAAGAGCACCTACAGCGGAGCTGGACTACCCCGTCGAGTTCTTGTTGTCTTTGTTCGCCATTTCTTTTGTTGTGTATGGCCCCTACCCATGGACTAAACCCAACTAACACTCTCAGTCATGCGTGAGCTACACCAGCTTTCTTGCCAAGAACGCGACCCCAGAAAAGCTACAAGAGATAAACACCGAGATCGTGATAATAGGCCACGGAGATCCTAGAACAGTTGATATGTATCGCATAGACACGGGCTGCGAGTTTCCCATCTACACCGATCCATCTGAAGAGCTTTACAAAACGCTCGGCATGATTCGGACATGGGAAGAAGGACCTCCGAACAAGTATATTCCTATCTCACCTGTTTGGAATGCGTGGCTGTCCATGAAGAATGCGTTTTGGAAATTACTGGAGGGATATCCTGTATGGAACTGGGGAACCACGAATCAGCAAGGTGGAGAGTTCTTGTTCGTTGGGGAGGGGGATGATAAGAAGGTGACTTGGTGTCATCGGATGAGGAACTCGAGAGATCATACGGACACTGATGAGATTCTGGAGGTATTGGGGCTCAGCAAGTGAGGGTGAGTTGAATATACTCAAATATTGGGAATAGGACGGTGTTGTCACCTTATAAATACAGTAATTGGTATATTACATCCGAGAGACTAGATGTAAACTTGGTGGACTAAAAGTCCTTCACTCAACATATTTGGCTCCATGTCGCACATTTGCCTGGACAAGCTTTCTGAGCGGAGCAGAACAACAATTAACACACCGGAACAGACAGATTCTCATCATCCTGAGATCATATAGTATTGGCTGACATCCGGAGAATACATCACCTGACTTGAGCGGCGCCGATCTATTGGTAATACGTCAACCACCGAGTAAGCTTGAGGGATGCGGTGGGGGCTAAAGATGACATTTAAATGCTGACCGATCTCCCGACCGTTCACATCGGTAAACAACTTAGCTGCTTTGATCCGCAGTCATGGAGTTTATTACTGCAGGCGTATCCTGGGCGCTGGGTAAGGCACCTTCGCCACAGAAGATTCTGGGACATCTTGGTCTCGCATCGCTTGTCGCGCAGACTTCATGGCCCGAATTATCGTCAAAGCTCTCACCTCAAGCGTCGATCGTGTTGCCCGATGACTCGTCATTTGGTAGTCTTGTGAGTAGATGGCGGGATTGGCATGGACCGCAGCCTGGAGCTGTCGTGAGAACCTTCTCCGAGAGCGACGTGCAAGAAACTGTAAGGGTGATGGCTCGAGACGAGAGTACTGCTGACATGTCGCAGATAAGATACGCGAATGAACATGGCATTCCTTTCCTTGCTAGATCTGGTGGCCATGGAGCAACTGAAGCACTGCAGCTGGCCAAGGATGTTATTATCGTGGACTTGCGAGACCAAGATGATGTCGAAATTGCCGAGGATGGAAAGTCTGCAAGGATTGGTGGAGGCACGAGTGTGAAGAAGGTCGTAAATGAGCTTTGGGCAGCTGGAAAGCAAACAGGTAACTCAACCACCATAGGCTTAGATTCCTGTGCTAACATGATCTTCAGTCACGGGTATCTGCGAGTGCGTTGGTGTCTCAGCGCCCGTCCTTGGTGGCGGCCATGGTTGGTTACAAGGACAATACGGCCTCGCATCAGACCAGGTCATTTCTGCTCGAGTTGTGCTCCCCAACGGAGACGCAGTGATTGCTTCCGAGGACTCAAACCCTGATTTGTTCTGGGCTCTTCGCGGAGCAGGACATAACTTTGGCGTTGTGACCGAATGGGAATACCGAATTTACGATATCAACAACCCCAAGTGGTCTTATGAGATATTTATCTTCCTTGGAGATAGATTGGAAGATGTTTTGGAGTTGACGAATAAGATGATGAAGACCCAGCCGCCGCATTTGACGCACTGGATTTATATCGTCAATATTCCTGATATCGATTCTGAAAAGGCGAGTATCCTTTCTCAGAATGCAAGCTTGGTTAACAACGTGCAGCCAATTATCTGGTACGCTGTCATCTCAGATGGTGCTTCCCAAGAAGCTTGGGACTACGCGAAACCGCTACACGACATCGGTCCCATCAACGTCAACGCGGGCGAAGCTTCAATGCCCGACTTGGCCGCCATCACGCTTATGAGCGACGATAGCGTAGGATGCGCAAAGGGCTTCACTGGTCTGCGATATCCGATCGGCCTCAAGACTTACGATCTCTTCGCCGTTCGAAAAGTCTTTAACGAGATCGCCGATATCTCGAAACGTGTTCCCGAGTTCGCTGGCTCATTCTTTCTTCTTGAAGGATATTCCACCCACGGCGTTAAGGCAATTGATGCAAAGAGCTCGGCATTTCCCCATCGCGATGATGAGATTCTTGTGACTCCCTATATACTTTACAAGCCCAACGCGACGCTTGACGGGCTTGCGCAGGAGCATGGTGAGAAATTGAGGGGGCATTTGCTCCAGGCCAGTGGAGACCCCGAGCATTTACGAGCATACGTTAACTACGCTCACGGCTTCGAGTCTCTGGAGGAAATATACGGCCACGAACCCTGGAGGATCCAGAAGCTCAAGACCCTCAAAAAGAAGTGGGATCCCGAAAACAGGATGAGGTTTTACGCGCCAATCGTCTAAGCAAGGCATTCTCAGCCCTAACGGCCCAGAGTCAGCCCTACGCTGAAACCCTGGCAAATCTCACCCGGTCTCACCGAATGAAACAGCGGGACCGCGTATTACAGGACAATACCACATGCAGATCAATAGCCAAGACTGCAAGATAGAGAATCACAAGCTCTTGTGCATGACAATCATCGTCGAAAAGAGTAGCCAGTTCGTCAGGCATTCACGTGACGTAAGCATCCGCGTGTCCTCGACTCTATAGACGAGACGCTAAGCAATCTAAGCTTAAATTATTATCTTGATGTGATTCTCATTCTCTGACTCTCTATAAACTATTTCCTCAATCTTTAGACTCAATTACTTGGCCCTCACATTAGACGTAAAGATGCAGCAACAGCCTCTTCGAGGAACCTTATCGTGCAGTTCCTGTCGACAACGAAAGTACGCCGCCTTTTCTTGGCACTGATGACGATGCTGACGAGATACGCAGACTGAAATGTGATCGCGATGAGCCATGTAGCAATTGCGTGGCGAGAAATGTCTCGTGTCAATATGCGCCCTGGCCGCGAGGTCGTGTTGCTGCTCAGAGAAGAGATAGTAGACAGAATGATCTGAGTGATCGCGTGCGCCATCTTGAGCAACTGCTTGGTTCTATTGTTCAACAGCTTCCAGCCCAACAGGGGACGTCCAATGGGTCACCCAGTATCAAGAGCCCGGCGAGCACTTATGTCACGGCATCTCATGTTACAGGCTCTCACCACTCCTCTCAGGAAGGCTCTGAGGTCAAGCCTGGTAGAATGATGGCGAATCCAAATGAGACGATCTATGTTTCTAGCAGTCACTGGTCTGCTATTTGTCACGAGGTAGGTAAGCTGCCGGTGGCCGGAACGTTTCTGACTTACCAATAAACCAGGTTGAGCATATTCGCGAGCATCTGGACGAAAGCCACGAAGCGAGTGACTTGGGCATTGTCGCTCAAGCTCAAAGTCAAGTACCCCTTCTTCTGGGTCCTGGAAGATTAGCTGCGAGCATTGAAGACATCCTTGCGGATGTCCCTCCGAAGCACATCACGGATAGACTTGTATCGCGTTATTTCACCTCGACTCAGCCATCAATCTGTACGTATGAGCCCCAATCTACAGTACTGTCACTAACTTTTCGAAGTGATC
Organism: Fusarium begoniae; assembly: GCA_013186755.1. NCBI lineage: Eukaryota > Fungi > Ascomycota > Sordariomycetes > Hypocreales > Nectriaceae > Fusarium > Fusarium begoniae. The sequence goes on from JAAOAG010000178.1 coordinate 73,269, forward strand.
ACCCATTCAGGAGAGTTTGAAGGCGAGGTAAGTCTCGTTTCCTACTAAATCTTCATTGCACTCATTTTCGTGTAGTACAAACGCTTCTGGAATGACCCCAACTCCGTGTCTGTTCAGTGGGTTGGGATGCTGTTCGGTATTCTGGCCACTGGAACATTCCTATACATTCGTTCACAGGATGAGCTTCCTGGAGGAATGGGTTCACCCCTTGAGGTCGCAGAGTCCTTCCAGCAAAGATGTACCGACTGTCTTATTCTCTCCAAGTACTCCACAGCACCGGGCAAGTATACTCTGGAGACTCTCCTGTTCAATATCCATGGTGAGTTCGTGCGCCGTCGAGACGCTCATCTCGGCGTGTGGATCCTTACCGGTATCGCTATTCGTTTGGCGATGCGAATGGGATACCATCGCGACCCTGATAACTACCCTCGGATTTCGCCATTCCACGGCGAGATGAGGCGTCGCGTATGGGGTGTTCTCCAGCAACTTGACATTCTGACCTCTTGCCAACTGGGCCTGCCCTCGCTTATCCAGGAGTCGCAGTGCGATACCCGCTTGCCACGCAACATAAATGATGAAGACTTTGGCCCTGAGTGCACGCAGCTTCCTCCACCAAGACCTGAGACGGAAGGTACTGGCGTTTTGTACACCCGTGTCAAAGTCAAAATGATGACCATCTTCCGGACAATCTTCAACCAGGTCTCACTTGGCAAGACGGAAGACTACAGCGAGATCATGGCTCTCGATCAGAAGCTTCACCAGATGCATCAGTCCATGCCTACCTGTTATAAGATAGCCAAGCTGGAAGATTGCTTCATGGTCCCGCCCTATCTGCTCATTCGGCGATACAACCTTGAACTTCTCTTCCAAAAGGCGAGGTGTACACTGCATCGCCACCACATGACGAAGGCATACCATGACCCCAAGTACAACTACTCCAGGGCGGCTTGCGTTGACTCAGCGATGACTGTGCTAGGTCACCAGGCTAGCATCCTGAAGGAGGTTCAAGTTGGTGGGTTGTTATACAACGACAGATGGTTTCTCACCTCTCTCGAGAGACATGACTTCTCGTTGGCATCCATGGTCGTCTGCGTGGAGCTTGGCATGCCACCCGAGCAGCAGAACTCAGAGCTCGTGGGGTATACTCGAGAGAGTATGATCGAAGCACTTAAAACCTCGCAGGCATTTTGGGCAGCTATCAAAGCGGTCTCTGCTGAGGCAAAGCAGGCATACGATATGCTCACAGTGATGCTGAAAGCTGTTACTGGTTCCAAGGATGAGTCAATGCCGCCAGCTGTAAACCACGAAAAGACCCTAGCTCACAATGGCAACGGCAACGGTAAGACTGATGCTCGAAACCATGTGATTTTGAGACTGACAAGTACAGGGCACATGAGCGGGCAAAATAACATTAGCGAGACTCCTTTTTCGACCGAGTTTCAGGGTATTGAGGCTATGTTGAACAGTTCAGATGGCGTAGACTGGGTATGTTCCTCTGCAACGAGACGGCGTTTCGAGCTGACATGTTTGACTTTCTAGGATATGTGGGAATCACTGGTTCACATGCCCGAAGACTTTTCCCAATATGAGATGCCAGAAGAGCTCTGAAAAGCCTGTGTGACTGATTTTGTCACACGGTCAATAGAGCAAGTGGTGCTGCATTAATTGCTGACAGGTGACGACGCAGCGTGGTGATTAGCGGGGTTCTGTGTAGCCTAAATAAAATTTCTCGTGCATCTGCGAGCTTCACTCTATCAATCTATGTTCCATTCTCAACATATACTCAAACGGTTAATACTTCTACCAAAAGCTCTAAAGCCGTCAACATGCCTGCTCAATTAGTCATATTCGACTTTGACGGGACTCTTTTCGATACCCATCAGGCCATCTCTCACAGCATCAAGCTCACCTTCGACTCACTCCTCCCAGCCTCAGCTCCAGCAGAGTCTGAGGTGCAGAAGTTGATCGGTTCTGGCCTGGGTCTCAGGGAGGTTCTCCAAGCGCTGCATACATCTCCCGATTCTTTCGACGAGGAAGAATGGACGTCAACATACCGTCGGTTCTACAATGATGAGGGACAGAAACTCGTGTCCGCGTTTCCTGGGGCCAAGGCACTTTTGAACAGGTTGCATGAAAGAAAAGTTCCTGTCGCTGTTGTCAGTAACAAAGGTGTAGCCGCAGTCGAGACCGCCCTCAAGAACAACGGCATTGATACCATCCCCGGAGACTTGATCGTTGGAGACAAGACCCCCGGCGCAACGCGGAAGCCGGACACTGGAAGCTTCGAGAAAGTTTTACTGCCGGCCCTAAAAGCTCGTGGATTCGCAACCCTTGACGCGTCAAAAACCTTAGTCGTTGGGGACACGGAGGCAGATGTCAAATTTGCTGCTAACATTGGAGCAAAGTCTGTTTGGTGCAGATATGGATATGGCGAACGGAGTGCATGTGAGAAGTTGGAGCCACATTTCACGGTCGATTCGTTAGATGAGGTAGCTGGAATTGTTGAAAAGATGTGATTGATCAGGACTTCATTAGTTGGGCAGCAAGGTTTCATGAGAGGGAAAAACGTTCTAAATTCGTGGGTTGCGCGGGTCACCAGATGTAACTCCCACTTAGAGTTCGTTATCGATCTTGGAGTCGTGAAGTGGTGACGAATCGTGTACTCAAAGCTTACATAGTGGCTTGGGCCATCACGTGTGTCATTTGCCGTTGAGGCCTCTTGTCGAGAGCTGATAACAGCCACGCAGACCTTAGGTAGCTTAGGATCCATAGAACAAAGCCCGGTATCTGGGCTGGAACTTTCTTTTACCAGAAAGGCCCATTAAATATCCTTAGATGTCAGTCATGGAAATTGGTCTCTGGTCTCATGCTCAAGTCAACTTCATTGCTCATGATGCAAGTCACGGTCAAGGGATCACAGGGCAGCCCTGCGCAAGCATCTGGGGTCAAAGGACAAGATGAACCAGGAACAAAGCCCTCAATAAAGCGAAGATATGTGCTCATGTTTCCTTGAGCCATTGACTTTTATAACGTCGCGGCTCAAGGTTTTCGCCGAGACGCTTTTTAGAAGAGGTTTGAATGTGAAAGCGTACGATAGGGCAACGAGATCCAAGGAGACTTGATCAACCGACCAAGCTATTGACCACGAACTTGGCATGAGACCTTCGTAAAATGTACATTATTAAGCTTTGAGGCGGATAATAATCGCCAGCCATTCAACTCTAGCCCCTCCACAAGACAATCGGACACCTACTTCAAACTCTGTTGTAGCTATATAAAATCCAGGTCTTCCCTTCCCCTCCCCTCTATGCTTTCCTTCTCGCAACAACAAAATATCACATCATGACTTCAAACTCTAACTCACTACAACCAAAATGCTCTTCTTTGCTATTATATTTTGCCTTCTCGCCACTACTGGCACAGCCTGGGATGTCCCAGAGATCCCAGGGTTCCGGACCATGTGGTACGACAACTTCGACGGGGCTACTGGCTCTCTACCAGATACTTCGAAATGGAACATTCAACATTGGTACCAGGATCTAAACGGCGATCATCAGGAGTACAGGGCTTCCCCTACAAATGTCTATCACAAAGATGGCAGCCTTTATATCGTGCCGTGGCGTGACCTCACTGCTGTAAAAGGTTGGACATCTGGTCGTATCGAGAGCACGTACACCTTCACCCCCGCGCCCGGTGTCAAGACCATTGTCCAAGCCAGCATCTCTCTTGGTTATGCCCCCATTGGAAGTAAGGCTGGCATCTGGCCTGCCTTTTGGTTGCTCGGTGACAGCCACCGCACCGGTGGTCCAATATGGCCTGCCTGTGGTGAGCTCGACATTTTGGAGCACGTGAATGACGATTATGAGACTTATGCCGCTGTTCATTGTGACAAGTCTCCAGGAGGTATCTGCGGGGAGAAGAAGGGTATCGCCGGGAGTCTCTATCTACCGGATCTGGGTATGGGCGTGAACACTTACAAAGTTGTCATCGACCGCACCCCGACGGTGTGGCAGGAGGAGAGTGTAAACTTCTACGTCGCAGATGAACTCTTTCATACGGTCACGGGTGCGCAAATCGGCAACCTGGAGGTCTGGAAGACCATTGCGCAGAACAAGATGTTCATCATTTTCAACGTCGCTGTTGGTGGTGATTGGGTAAGTTGAAACTCTCTATGTGAACCTGTCAAGCTAATATTTTGTAGCCGGGACCTCCAATGCCTTTTACTGCAGAGGGCCCTGACGCTGGTATGGAAGTCGGATACGTTGCGCATTATGAGCAAGAGGCTGCACCAGAGGATACAGCCAATACGCCTTATTACTATCCTTATGATAATTACCATAACCATAATATGCCTTGTTGTTCAAAGATGACTCAAACCATCAACAATAAGGCGCCTCCAGCTCCTCCGCGTCCGCCTGTAGCTCCTCTGCGCCCGCCCCCAGCTCCAGCTCCTCCTCCACCACCAG